>CAOLHI010002516.1:0-85000 GCA_948474755.1 Ctenosaura bakeri
TCAAATTTGTAGATTGCATTCATTGCTATATATATATCTATATAGTTTGGCATTGTATGTATGTGTTTGTGTGTGTGTGTTTGTGTGTACATTTAAGCTCTTAACATTAAATCAAGATAGTGGTGAGAGTTAAAAGATACGCACACCTTTCCTCTCTTATGACACAATGCTGCAAATCTTTTACCCACTTGGCACAAAGGAGAAACTGTCATTGACACCAGCCTTTTTTTTTTTTTTTATGGGAAGGGTTGTATCTGCAACTCAAAAGAAAGGGTTAAAAGTCTGCCCCTTCAGTATATTCATCATCCTCTTCCAGCACAATCCCTACAGCAGCTACAAGTGGGTGAGAAGCTTATTTGGTGCATACCATGATAAAAACCTAACAAAGCTTGCAAATTTCTTCATAAATGGACTAGAAAGAACTTGCCATTCAAAACATTTCAATATCAGAAAAAGAGAAGATGGCAGATTCCATCACCCAGGCAGACAGCTCTGAGTGCTTAGGCTTGAAAACTCTGGATTTTAATCCTTGTATATTCAGTCATATTTGCAGTGCAGATGAGTGAGAATTTTGTTCAGGTTATTTTGTGATAAGAACTTGCAAAAGTTCACCAATTTCCTCATCAATGGGATGGAAAGAACTTGAGGTTGATTTTTTAAAATGGAATGTTCAAGAAAGCAAAACTAATGGATTGGCCCAATCCCCAGTGACTTCTATTGAAAGTTACATTTTAAAACAAATCCAGTGCCAAACTACATGTAACCTGCGAATCACTATTTGAAGCATGTCAAAGTGATAGAGTTGTTTTGATTTTACCTGCATACTCCCAAGTTTGCATCAAAACTCTTGCTTCAAGTATCCCAGGTTTCCTCCACTCTCCCCTCCCTTGTTTTTTTCCTCTTCCATTTCCCACTGATCAAGAGCCACGTCTAGATTCATGCAACATTTCAGGAATTGTTTTTCACTAGTTTTCACCAAGCCTTTTTTATTAATATTATTCAGGAGTTATAGTCAAAGTGCTAAAGTGTTTTGCCATCTTTGCTAATTCCAGGATAAATACAGACACACAGGCCCCTTCCACGCCTTACCTTCTTCCGGAGCTGAGGTGTGGGGATCACGCAAGCAACCTCTGGCAAGAGGCTCTCGCATCCGGGGTCCTTCGGCTCCATACAAGCTGCCTGCTCGTGCAAGAGCCCTTCTTCTTCCTTCTGCAGTGCAGCCTGAGACCTTCCTAGGCTGCACTGGGGCAGGAAGCATGACTGGCGCAGCTCCAGAGGCTCCGCACACCAGGTAAGTGGGTGTGGGGCCCGGGAGCAATGCACAATCGTGCACTATTTTCAGCTTCTAGTCGAAAATAAAAAGGTGCGTGATCGCCACCTCCCAGCCCCTGGAGCGTCATGCGATTGTGAATGTGTCATGCAGCTCGGTCCTCACAATCGTGCGACACCCCAGGTGCCCTTTCGCATGGAAAATGCCATGCAAAAAGGGTCACAGTCAAGTAGAGATATATTTCACTTTGGAAAATAGTGGGTTAATTTAAATGGACCTGTGAAGTACGAATGAAAAGTCCTTGGTAATGCTGCCAGTTCCCAGGAGACACTTTTGGAAGAGGAAAATGTCATATGACTCTCCAAAATAAAATTTGTTTATACAGGAACAAATTCTGGGACTTTCAGAAACATTTTTTTCCTCATTCAGAAGAGCTCTAAGTTGGGCATTTAACACTGTATGGTCCTCTTTCTTCTCATGGAGGAATGTTGCCACCCTTTCTCCTTGAGCCTTAAACATGCCTAGTTGTTAGACCTGATTAACAACCGCCATTAATAGACCATTCTGGACCATTCTGAATACACCCGATCTCACATGATTTTGGAAGCTAACCATGATTTGGCCGGTTTAATACTTGGATGAGAGATGGCAGGGTTCTCAAGGTAGCAATAGGGGGGAAAATCCTGCCTAAACCCCTGGAGAGCATCTGGTAATCAGAGTTCACAGCACTGGGCTAAATGGCTTAACTCAGTATATGGCCATGTTCTCTTCTGCTAACCTCAACCTGTGTTTGTTCCTGGATTTAAAAGTGGGAATTGAAGATGATTTCAAATCTTGGTTAAAGGAAAACTGTCAGTGATTACTACTGAAAAAAAGTAAACACTGATGAAAAATTAACTCATAATGGCAGCTGAGAACATCGCACTAGGAAAGGGGGATTTTCTTATAGAAGGAATATCCTGAAGGCTGACCTCAGTCTTTTAACAGTGGTTAAGGGATGGCCGAAGTTATGTCTCCATCGGTGATTTGGGTAGGAAAATGATATTAAAGCAGGCACCATCCTCTGCGCAAATATAGGTACCACCTATGATGCAAATGCTTCTGTGTTTCTTAACAGGATTAAACAGTAAAGTGTGTGTATGCTTCTTTAATAGACGACACAACCAAGAAAACTTTAAAAACTTTGTTGATCAGCAATGCAAATTCTTATTCGCCCCTGCTTTTTTAATTAACTTTTTAATTTTCAAACACAAAGATAATGTTGATGATGACTGGTAAGCTTGGGCTGGGAGATGTACTGATCTAATGCTGTTCTTTGGAAATCTGCAGAGAAATGAATCTCAGGGAACAAATGAAATGATAATGGGATTTCAGTTCATCAGGGTTCAATTCCACAAAATAAATGTTCAGTTTCACAGATTGTTTGTTGAGAAAAAAGGTGTCTTTTGCTGTAATGAATAAAACTGATTGAAGACTTACACAGCAGTGAGAAGTTTTTTTTTTAAACAGTCTAGACTTTATATTTAGATTATGTTGCTCACTGAGAAGAGACCAGCTGATGGTTATAAAATCAACTGGATCAACTGACCAACGGAAAAGGTGTCGAGATACCTTTGTTATTAATATTTGTACAAAAGGTGGTAGGATTCAGTAGGTAGAGTTTTTCTACCCCCATATGACAAGTTGCATCTGCTGTACATCTGTTATAATTCCTATCTCTGCACAATTGTTACAGCTTAAGGGATGCTGCTGCCCTTTACATCTGGTCCTTTTAGAGAGCCAGCATTCTGTAAATGTATATAAGGTATTGACCATATGCCCTATTTGTAAGCTTCCCAGAAACAGTTGTCCACTGCCAGAAGTTAGACTATGGGGAAGGATCTTGGTCTGAACTTGTCAGATGTAAGCAAGTCACATTTGGTCCTGTTTTCTACACTTTTGGGATTGATTAATGTAACCCCCCAAACTTATGTAGAAGAACTGCTGTTGAAAAGAATACATCAATACCTAGTGTTTGTTTGTTTTTTTGGTTCCTAGCATTCCATTAATTCATGTTCCATTTGGTCTTCCTGGTATCTGACTTGGTATCCTAATAAACTCCAGCTCTGGCTCTTTTCCTCTTGATTTACAATCTGGTAGTGCTTGACCTCTTTGTATCTTGGACTGGGCTTTAATCTGCCTCTTATTTGCTTTTTTTTTGGTGACTCCCTGTGTAGTTTGACTTTGGAATTGGCATCCCAAATGCTGTGTTTGTCTGCTCCTTATCCATTCTGGATATTTCTGTGGGGCTGCCAAGCAGGACAACAACCTTGATAATCCTGGTGGTTGATTCATGTGACAGCAGATGGGTGGTTTTTCCTGCTATTGGTTTTTCCTAGATTTCTCACTGGCTGTCAATACTATAGTATCTATAGTATCTATAACTATAGTATCTTTCTGACCAGGTTGGTCGTAGGATGCCTAGTGATGCAGTAACTCTAGTTCTTCTTGGAGGACAAGACCCGAGGTGGTGCAATGGGACTTCTGATCAGCTCCTGATATTTCTTTCCATTCTATGCTGAATACGATATTCTAGGAGATATGGTCCAAAAAGGAAATTGTTCTCATCTCTACTTATATGTATTTATTGGTGTGAGGTATTTTAACCTGTTTGTATGACTATTTAAATGTTGACTTGTTATTGTTGCTGTATTATCTGTTGTTGTGTTAACATTTTTATGCTTGATTATGCAGTTATGCCTCTGTTAGCAAAGTAGATGCATTCCTGGACATTACTTCTTTAACAGAAAATTTGCTGCTGGGATGGAAATAACATGGAAAGAATAGGAGTAGGTTCCTAAACCACAAAGAAGAAGAAGAAGAAGAAGAAGAAGAAGAAGAAGAAGAAGAAGAAGAAGAAGAAGAAGAAGAGCCGTTCAAGATGTTTCAGGAAACTTGTTATTTAAAACTAACAGGCACATATGTGAAATGAGACAACCAGCTCACATAAACCTTGTACAGATAAACAAAAAAACGTTCTGAATTTTCTAGAAACCACCTGAAGACTTCTTCCAACATAAATCCAGGGCTTAATTTTTTTTCTCCCACCAGCTTGCATTCTTCTTATGATTGCTGTTTGGTTTCCCAAACCAAGAGACCTATTATTTTAATAGGCTAGGGGTAGCTGATGAAGCTTATCTCCTTTCATCTTTTCTCTCTGTTCTGCAGTTTGTGCATACTCAGTAAAGACAGTCTGGAGGTAGTTGCTGTTATCTTGACTATTGTAGGCAAACACACACAGCTACAATTGGATTGGCTAGAGCAGAATACTATTCTTTCCCAGAAAAATATTTATGAGATTGTTTACTGCTGCAACCTAATACCAAAAGTCTGTGTCCTCCAGCTCTTTTTCACTATCCCCAACAATGCCAATGCTGCTTTAAAAAAAGCCTTTCAGTTGGACAGAGGATGAGAAGAAAAAGGAGAGCTGGGAAGACATGAAAAAGACTTTGTAAAAAGGAGCTTCACTATCTGATTTGCTTGCTTATTTGTTTTTTTGTTTTATTATAAATATTGATTTATGCATATACAATAGTTACAAATGATTATTCTGTATCTGTATATATTTGATTTTTTTTTTAAAGGAGCTTCACTATCAGAAGCTTTGTTATATGAGGTATGCCTGTATAATGCAGACTGATGTTATTCTAAGCCACTTTGGATATACTTTTCTAATGGAAAAGTGTCATACAAATAAACATGGTGCTGGTGGTGGTAATGATGATGACAGTGCCAAGAAAAAGGATGAAGAGGTGGAACATGATTTTTTTATTTTTCCAGGCACAAGGGAGCCAAACAGCCATGTCTTTTTTCCCGACTCTCTGGCTCTCTTCAACACTCAACATTGCCCTTCTTTTACGATCATTGCTATAACTGGAAGCACTGACTAAGTTCAATAACCAGCCATAGTTACTGGGCAGGTAGCATACCATTCTGTCGGCGGCTGGGCGGGGCCGGGCAGGCTCGGGTCTGACTCAGGCCGAGGCTGGCGTCCCGGAAGCCTCAGCCAGCAGAGTCACCGCAAAACTAAAGCAGGCCTTACTTCAGGCGGTAAACAGGAACGAAAAGAAAGGGTTTTCCTCACCCGGGCAACGAAGGGTTAAGCTGGCTGGCAAGGCTTTCAAGCAGAGTCTCGGCTGGAACGAAGCGGGACCGCGGCAGGGGCAAGGCAGGCAGGAACAAAGCAGGAACAAGGCAGCAGCACTGACAGGCAACTCACGGAGAGCCGTTGGTTGTTGCTCCGTGCTGAACTTGGCTCCCTCTGGCTCTAAAGTAGGGGCCTGGCGCCGGCGCCGGCCAATCCTGAAGCTGCTGCGCAGCTGGGAGCCCTCAGCCGGGCTCACAGCTGTGCGTCCTTAGCCAGCTGCGAGCCCTCAGCCTGCCGCTGATGCTCCAGCAACCGGCGGGAGCGGCAGGCAGCCTCCTTGGCCTGCCGCCGCTGCGAGAACGTGGGAGGGAGGCCGTCAGGCTCCTCCGGATCGGGTCCGCGGGTGAGCGGCGGCCCAGCGACCTCCGGGCGACTCTCTTCCGCAGTGCCGGCTCCGTCGGCGTCTTCAGCGGCGTCAGGGCAGGCGGGCTCGGGACGACCTCCCGTAGCGGCAGGTGGCTCCGTAGCCTCCTCTGCGGCAGCGGTGGCCTCGACGGCGTCCGGGCAGCTGTTCCCGGCGCCGGAGGCCTCCGCCGCTACTCGCGAGGAGACCGGATCCTCCGCCGCTACTCGCGAGGAGATCGGATTCTCCGCCGCTACTCGCGAGGAGACTGGATCGTCCTCCTCCTTGGGTGCTGCGTCCGGGGCCGCGGAGGTCCCGACACATTTGGTGTTCCAACAAAATTCTTAACATTAATTGTCAGTTGCATCACCCCAGTTATTGAGTCTATTTGCTCCACCTAACCATCACAGTTATCCATTGGAAGGTGAGTTGGCAACAGTTTCCCCACAGCATGATCTTAAAAAATATTGTGTGAGTGTAACTCTTCTGTACCAGGATCAAGAAAAAGAAGACCTTCCACTGTAATCCTAGGAACATATGAAATGCAGAAATTAGACCTAAACAAAGAATGTACAAGTAGACAGAGATAAGAAAAGTAAGCTAGCCATGGTTACATTTTCTGTGCTAGACATAATTGATATGTTTGCCTGTGATTTATACATTATTTTAAGTTTCTTAGGGGGGTGGGAGGAATTTTTATTGCAAAATATTCTGCATTTAAAATACTATTTAATTATAGTTTGTTTCCTTAGGGATTTTATCGCCTTGTGATTTAATTTGGTATAGGCCCCAAGGGGCAGCATATTTTCAATTATGGAATATTTCCTCCAGAAACAATAATGGTTCAATGATTTATTGCAGGATCCTATTATAAGGTGGCTCTTGCAAGTGAAACTTGAATGCAATTGGCTTAACAATATAGCATAGACAGCACTAAAATGCATGCGAGCAGAACGTATGTGCTTTCTGCACACAAGGAAAAAATTTGTATTTATATACTTTCATCCTTTTGCATAATACTTCAATTATTATATCTTGAAAAAAAAGTGGGGGAACTCAGAAAGCTGAGAGCTATGAAACATTTACATTATTATCTCTTCAAAAAGTTCATTTTTGGACAAGTATCATTTGGATAGGGATTAACTTAATCAGAGATTTTGAATCTTCTTTACTTTAATTTTTAATCTCTCTCTTTAAAAAAAAAAGTATGTCTGAATCTTAAAAAGGCCTAAACCTGTAGTCACAAAGCGCTGCTTCAAAAAAGAGGGGAGCGAGGAGAGGAGAGGGAAAAAAAAGAAAGTTTTAAAAGCAACCACCAGCTGTAAGAGAGATAGTGAAAGCAGCAGATTTGTGACAGAGCAGAGCATGAAACCCATCAGCTGATGAGTGAAAATCCCTGGTTTCTAATTAATCGAGGTACACAGGCCAAGGGATGAAGAGGATCAGGGAAATGAAATCAGGAAAAAGATACCATCAGTCATTTCTGCGGCCCATTGTCATACTTCAGAATCTGCTGTAATGAATCACTCAGGCATTCCAGAGATACATTCAAATGGTGAAGAAAATTCATTGTCCGGTGAAGAGTGTTTGATAAAAATCTTTCTCCCCCACTCTTTGTCAGAAGCCTATGATCAGGAGGGAGAGAGAGAGAGAGAGAGTAGGGGGAAAAGGAAATCCAGACAGCACAACAGGTGTGCTTTAGCAAGCCTGCTGAAATCTGCAAATGAAGGGGAGATACCAAAGAATGTTTTTGTACTAAAATTTCACCAAAATGGAGAAAAAGGAGTATCTTGTAATAATAGGCAACAGTAGCAGCAAAGCTATTGGGTTGCCAGAAGGGAAAGCGAACACTAGGGAGTGGGTGGGGAGGACCTGCTTGGATTAACTGGATAGAAAAGATACAACTTTTATTCTTGCTGTGGAAATGTTTTCTTTTTTCACGCCATCCCTCCAAACGCCATGGTTTTGCACACTGATTTAAAAGATGAGACTTGTTCTGCAATGTTATGTCCCTATGTGCATTGTTTAAGAAGTGCCAGAATTAAGGCTTCCCCTGTAGGGGAGAACTGCTACCCCCTCCCACCAGCAAGTACGTGCTGTTATTTTGCAGATTGTTCCACATATACATCTCACCTAGGGTTCAACTTTTTGCCCCTGAACAATTCCTTTAAGCCGTTCAAAGTAGCATATACCATTAAGTGACACTGAAAGATAATTGTTTTTAAATAATCAGGTATTGTACTACTGACACATATAAGGATAGCTGATTCATTTTAAATTTAATTACCATAATATAGGGTTTCACTGTCTACAGTATCAATCACTAAGACACTTCATAGTTGATAATATTAAAATGGCAACAATAATGAGAATTTCTACTTCATGATGAAAATAATTTTAATCACGGGTAGATTACAAATCCATTTGCTGTTACAGTTAGTGAGGATTCTATTATCTGCCTCCTATTGTGAAAGATGTTAAAACTTGTTTTCAGGAAATGTAAAAGATTATAGATGTATACAGCTTGTGCAAATCTTCCAGCCAAGCTCAATGACAGGCAAAAGAAATTTGCAGCTGTGCAGTGAAGGAGATGAAGCTGTTGGTACCAGCTTGGCAGCAGGATTCCCTCCAGACCTGACACAAATTGTCCACTTTTCAGAGCTAATGGTTAATGTACAAAGGTCTCACTAAGGGAGAACAAGCAATTGAGAGGCATGCATTTCCTTTTTGCTGTTTCTGTGTTCTTATTTCCTATGTCTTGCAGTGGGGAGATATCAAGCTAAACAGAGGTCTAACTGTATGTTGGTCAGAGTACGTGACGTAAAACTACCTCTGGATTTTTGAAAAATTCTGTATGAAGTGAATGTCATTGCGACCATGGCATGGAAGGAGGGAATTATAGGCCATTGGCTTTTAATTTATGTGCCGCGAAGGGGTTTTAATGAACTTGTATTCTTTATCTTTTTTATTTTGTCTTACTTGCATTTTATAACACATGATTCTTCTGCTTCTAACTGAACTATTATTTGTTTTTAAACTTTTGTATAAATTATGTTTTAACTGTACCGTGTTTCTAAAATGCTTTCAAGACACCTTAGTTCCTGTAGAATTAGAAAGATGGGATAGAAATTAAATGAATGAATAAATAAATAATGAATAAATAGTTTAACTCTTCCTTTTCTACTTCGATTCTGACAAAAGCACCCCGTCTGGTCTTCACACACCAGAGCCTGTGAAAGTTATTTTTGAAACTACAAATCTCTGTATTGCCCAGACATCATGCAAACTGCAACTTTTCCAACTTTGCAGTGCCATAGTGCATTAACATTTGGAGAGAGGCTCCCATAGGCACTCATTTTTCCCCCTAGAGCTGATAGCATCATCTGTTTGTATAGGTGTGATTTCTGTCAGGGTCATGACTGGGAAGGAAAGATTTGAACTCCCTTTGCTATACCAATGAAAATTGCCCCCAGTACCTGATCTACCTGATCGTATGCATGTAACATAATGTGCAGTGGGCCCCATTCAAACAGTGTAAGCAGTACATACAAAATCAACTTCATATACAGTCAGACTCTTTCTTCGCATTGTCCAAATGATACATTGAATGGCTGCCGCTGGATGTCTGTAGATAGAGATGCAGCCACTTGGTAGCCATTTCCATGCTCGTGGGTGACATGGCGAGCATTAGTCATGAGGGGTAGGAAGTGGGTCTTGCATCATATTCTGCATGAGAATGCATTTCTTGGGCAATTTAGGATGATGAGGGAATGTTCTGAATGTGAGAACTTTCCCTAAGGGAGAATTCATCAGCATGTGTTCTGTTTCTGAATTTCAGGGAAGAGTGCCACCATTGTGTAGCCAGAAGGGCACCATGACAGAGGCATTGACAGAACTGAGGAGCCAAGGGTTGCAGAGAAACAAAATCAGTTTGTGGAGGAAAAAAATAAGCTGGAGAAAAACCCCAGAATAGCTTCATGAGAACTCAGATGTGTGAAATGCTGAGGGACTAAAAGGAGAGAAAATGTGGCAACTAAATAGGAGGCTTGAACCCAAAGTGAGAGGGGCTGATCAGAGTGTTCCTGTCCCCACAGTTTCCCAAATCTGCAAGGTGGCTTACATAGGGCTACCTGCACCATGTCATCTTCTCATTCCCTTTTAGGATACACGGTTCACCCCAGTTATCTAAGTTAACAACAGCTGTGAAAAAAAAAGCAGCAGCAGAATCAAAACCCACTTGTAGATATACAGAGAAAGAAATAGCTCTATACAGTCAGCCCTACACATTCACTAGGGCTAGAGGTACGGGACCTCCACAAAAGTGGAAAAATTGCAAATATCAAAATGTGTGTGTGTGTGTGTGTGTGTTGGAGCTGAGGCATGGAGAGGGGAGAAAGGACACCCAGAGTCCAAACCAGGTCAGAGAAAGGAGAGGGAAAGGTGTGAGTCAGCCTGGTGGCCCTGTCCTGACTCTTTAGGGCCCATCTCCTTCTTTGGGGTGTGTGTGGGGGGGCATTGGGAGAAGGTTTGTTGTGCTGAGAAATCAGGCTATGAACTGTCCTTAGTCGTCCAGGCAGTTACCAGTGGAGGAGGACCAGAGTCAAGTTTTCAAACGGCTGCATGGCCTGATTGGAGCCACCAAGAGAGAAAGTTCCCCTGGAAAAGAAGTGCCTGAGGTGGGGAGGGCAGGGATCATAGAAAATCACAAATAATTATATCTGGGAAAGTCAAACTCACAAATGTGGAGGGATGACTGTAATCGCTTTTCGTACTCTTCTTGAGAAGGGACTCCTATAATAAGCATCTGTATTTCAAGATATATCACTACACCATTGCCACTGTTGCTTTGCATGCAGACATAAGCACACTAACTATATGACAGTTCTACATGGTAACCATCAACATTCTGATTGAGTTAAATGAGACATAGGATCTGTTGATGGAGAGCAAAGTTCTGCCAGAGCACTTTGGCAGAATACTGTACAGGAAGGATAGAGGTGCAGTGACAGTATATAGGAGCTCTCCTAGCACACCTAATGCCAACCAGTAGCTGTGTGAATCAATTGTGCAAGGAGATACTGAATGCATTCTTATGCAGACTTGGGGGAGAAAGGTAGATCCAGTAGTTATTGTGGTACTGTAATGGTCCTATAGAAATCCAGTCATAGTAATTATCTAGTGATTAAGTTAACTGTAAGTAAACTGGTATTTAGTAGACTTGGTTTCTCCTTTAAAAGCACAAAATAATTCCTTAACACTGGAAGAAAGACAGAAGTTTCATGCTGTCCCAATTTGGCATGTTCAGGTCCAGCAACTTAAATGTAAAGGAAGCTTTTAGAGCAGACACAGACAGTTTTCAGATGTGCAGGATCTGCATTGTATCCTGGGAGTCCAAAGGGTGACACAGCCTTGGTGCCCTGGAAAAATTTTTTGGTTAAGAAGGATCTATCACTCAGCAGTCACTTCCAGTTTTGATGAAAGATCTCTATGAACCTAAAACACAACAGTGAAGGGAATTGGATCAATGCACTCACTCCTTTGATTGTATCACCAGTTGCTTTAGAAACATTTTTTTTAAAAAAAAATTATGCAGCATAAGGGCCCCTTGACAGGGACAACAGATATGGTCATCCCGGCAGGAGCACATATGTGCAGCACACTTAGAGGCCAATCAGTAGCTGAGTGAATCATTTGTGTAAGGAGGTGCTGAATACTTCTTATGCAAAGTTGAAAAAAGAATCAGTAGGTGAGTGTGCTAGTGTACAACAAGAGCCCAGGAGATGACACACACCCACAAACCATACTTTGCTAAATTAGGATGTTAGAATCTCTTATGTGTAGTAACTCAGATGTAAATTTGAGTATGTACATCACCCCCAGTGTAAATAATGGGCTCCAGTTCCTGAGACACCATTTTGAAGCTGATGGACCTTAAGGCTGTAGCAAACAACAACAAAGTTAATCCCACAAGATTGAAGTCTATCCTGCTCTATAGTGGACCATTCACAAGATTTTTTCTTCTTCTGGAGATCCACATCTATACTGGTTATTAATACACTTAATACAATGCATAACTTAGGGCCAGGATATTTGAAAGTCCACCACCTTCAATATAAGCCTGCTCACCATCTGTGATCTTCAGCAGAAGTCCTGTTTTTTGTCCCACCACCTGTAGGAGGTAGACTGATGCTCACACAAGATTAGGTTGTCTTTTTAGCAGCATCTTAGGCCATTTCCGCACTAGCCTGTTATAGCACAATGATTCCACTTTCAACATCCTCTGGAATCCTGGGCTTTGCAGTTTCAGGAGGGGCCACCTGGCCCCTCCCGAAACTGCAAACCCCAGGATTCCAGAGGATGTGAAAGTAGAATCATCGTGCTATAACAGGCTAGTGCGGAAATGGCCTTAATTATGGAGCTTCCTTCCAATAAATGTAAGGGTGGGTAGTCCTTGCTGAGCTTCCTGCAGGCAATCCAAAACATGAAACAACTTCCCACCTAACCAGGGAATAGTAGCATGGGTAAGATGGCAGGACAGTTGATCAGAGAAGCAACTATGGAATAATGGGTTCAACTGCCTTTCTCAGTTTACACAATGCCAGTTGAAATCAAGCAAGCACTTCCTAGTCTAGTCATTTACACAGAAATCCTGTACATACTTACCTGATAATAAGTACCACTGGTCTTACTTCTATGTAAATATGAGAGGATTGCATTCTTAAAGAACTATCAATGCACAACATACAAATTAAAGTGTATGCATGTCTGCTGTAGATTTGGTTTCATGCTTCTAGGAACTTGTTTCAGATTTTTTTATGACATCAATTGTTGTACTACATTATGTGGCAGCAAGCACTAAATAAGGGGGTGGGCTTTTGAAACTGAGTATTAAGAGCAATGATACTTTTAAAATCCTGTCTCCAAGGAAAAAAGCTACCAACTGTAGATACTTAAAGTGATTCATAGAAGGGTGGAATTTTTTTTCCTCCCACTCTTTCAATGCATGTTTGTGTACAAAATTATAATTCCAAATCACATTAATGACCTCATGTACAGAAATGAAAGCAATGCTGGGTAAATTAATATGAGATAAAATGGATAGAACTTAATTTAGAATCACTCCATCTAAACCAAGACCCTTTTCGCACCTTATCCTTTCGCGGTGCTGGGGTGTGGGGCTCATGCGAGAAGCCTTTGGAGGAAGGCTCTCGTGTCCCTGCTGCTTTGGCTCTGAAGCTGCTTCCCGATCACGTGAGAGCCCTGCCTCTTCCTTTTGCAGTGCAGCCTGGGACCTTCCAGGCTGCACTGAGAGAGGAAGCGCGACCGGCCCGGCTCCTGAGGCTCCGCACGCAAGGTAAGTGCACACAGGGCCCTGGAGCAATGCGTGACTGTGCAGCATTCTCAGCTTCGAGCCAAAAATTTAAAAAATGCGTGAGCGGTCCACATGAGGCCCTTGAGCATCGCACAAATGTGAGTGAGTCGTGTGGACTGCTCCTCACATTTATGCGACACTCAAGGGGCCCTTTTGCATCAAGAATGCCATGCGAAAAGGGCCCAACTCATCCTGGTGTCTTCTGGATGTTCTGGACTAAAAACCCCATTATCCTGGCCATTTCCTATTGGAGCTGGTAAAAGTTGTAGATTAAAATATCTTCAGGACACTACTAGGGAAGGTAGTGAAATCAGCTCAGAACTTGGAAGCAAATATGTAAATCTTATTTATTCTATTCTTACAGATTCAAATGAAACAGTTTAAAAGTTTCCTCCCGAAAATCCTGTATGATAATATCATTTGAATAAAAGTACTGTATTTTATACAAAAAATGGTTTATGTAAAAAAAAGTGACAGCTTTGTCTGTAAACATTGTATTTTGTATGGCAGTTTTTCACAAACAGGTGGGACTTTTTGGCACAAAAGTCCTGAAATGGGGAGAAAAAAAAAAGCAAAAATTTGCAAAACTTCTTGTAATGTGTCAAAACACCCATATGAGAAAATATGTGGATATTCTTTATTTTGGACATGACACACTAGAAATAATACGCTACTTGCAAATCATTTTCCCCCAGCAATGGAGACAAGATAGCATTATGTTATGATTTTAATGTAAGGAAGGATAAACCTCATCCTCTGTGGGGTGACAGCAATGAGCTTTGGCTCATTACTTATTATAGGGCTTACTACAGGGTTGAGCAACTTCAACAGGTCTGGGGGCCACTTTTGTGCCCCAGGAACTTCTGAGTTCTCCTTGGAGTACTGAAAAATAAAGTACAAAAACCAAAATGGCCAGAATTCCACTTCTGGTTCTCAAAAAATTAGCATTTTTTGTGTTAAACAGTATAGGGCAACCATGTAACCTATTTAAAAGATAATAGTTGCACCTGGAGACTTCCAGGACCAGAAGTTCACCCTCTTTTTTGGCCAAAAAAAAAAAAAAAAGTTTGGGGATTCAGTTGGTGTTGAGGGCCACAAAAATATCCTTGGAAGGCTATATGTGGTCTCAGGGCTGCATTTTGCCCACCCGTTCTTACAAAATAGCGAAAATAGAAGAATATAACATAGCGCAAGTATTGGTTCATACTGTACTGTGGCCTCATGTTGCTCTTTTTGTCTACTTACTTATATCTTACCTTCCCCCCCGCCCTGCAACTGGGACTCAAGGTGGCTTACATATTTTTTAAAAAAATAGATAAAAGTGCAAAAGTGAAAACATTCTATGTGTATGTGTGTGTGTGTGTGTGTGTGTGTGTGTATGTACATATATATATATATATAATGCAATTATCTATAGAGTTAAAACCCTTTAGGACAAATCCATTAAAATGGCAAAGATAAAAACTAATAGAATTAAAGTCCCATCCCAGATAACTGCCTTGGGTCAAGGGACTCTGATACCCCACTGGAACCTGACTGACCAGTTGCTTCCCCCCCACACACATATTTGCAAAGAATTTTAGGTTATTTTCTTCTTATAAACCAAAATGCAATACATACAGGCTAGACACAGCTTCTAGGCAATGCTGATAAGTGCTCCAGAAAGCCTCCCAGAAGTGCTAACAGGCTTGTAAACCAAATACATGGCACAGGTCATTCACGTGTCTTGCTTTCAGTGGAATTAATTAATTTGACTGGAAGCAAAGCATACAGACGACCTGTGCTTTTTGCTTACAGTCCTTTTAATTCTTCCAGGAAACTTCTAAGAAATGTATTAGGTTGGTGAGAAAACACACGTCCCATACCACTGGCATTTTGGTTTAACAGTAGGAATGAGGCTAGTTTTTGTCACTGTTGCTGATTTGGCATTGTGGTTGGGGAGACCTATAGGAGTCTCTGGCAACATATGTTTCTTTTAAAAATGGCCAGAAAAGAACATTAATACATTAATTTGAGTAGTTAATCATATTAAATAAACAAATAGATTGGCCAGAGAGCAAATCAAGTCTGCACTTCTCACCAGAAGCCAAATCAAGGCTTTCATACTTTGGACATCTCATGAGAAACCATGAATCATTGCAAAATACAATAATGCTCAGTAAAGCTGAAGGCAGTATTAAAAGGAAGATCACACTACAGGCGGGTAGATTCAATAAAGGAAGCCACAGCCTGAGTTTACAAGACCTGAACAAGGCTGTTAATAAGAGAATCTCTGGAGGTTTTTTATTCATGCAACACACAACAACAATAATCAACAACAGCAACAATTCAGACTGCACAATTGTAGCATCATATAAAGTGCGGTGGCTAGAGAATGCTGGAATCTATAGTTTGGTGGGGTAGTTAGAATTCTCTTCTAGAAAGCACTAGTCCACTTTGCTGAAATATAATACAATTAGACCTCCATATCCACAGATTCTCTGTCCACAGAGTTGAACAATCATGGCTTGAAAATATTTTTTAAAAAGTCCAAAAAGCAAACTTTGATTTTGCCATTTTATATCAGGGATGTCATTTTACTACATAGGACTTGAGCATTCATGAATTTTGGTATCCACTGGGGATCCTGGAACCAGACCCTAGTGGATACTGAGAGCCTACTGTTTTAGAATTCTCTGGCAGAGAATTCTAAGTCCCTTAACAAATTACAAATTCCCAGAAACTGTAGAATGGCACCCGAGCAGCTAAAGTAGTATCAGACTGCTAAAACTGTGCAACAGGTTTCTTCTTTTGCACTTCTGAATCTGCTGGTGTCCAGTACAATTCCAAGATATTTCTCACTACCATTTCCAATTCTCAGTCTATCCAGAAGAATGGGAGCCTGTTTACACTACAGAATTAAAGCACTGTTACTCCATTTTAACTACCATGGCAATATCCTGTGGAATTCTGGGTTTTGAGTTTGGTGAGGTGGTGGAGAGCTCTGGCTCAGAATTCAAAATGTCCTTCCCTAACTTGCCAACCCCAGGACTCCATAGGACAGAACCATGTCAGCTAAAATGGAATATTAGTGCTATACTTCTGTAGTGTGAATGGGCCCCTGGTATTGGTTACTGGGGTGAATCTAATGGAAGTAAAACCAAACACATTACCAACTCTCTATCTGACAATTGAACAGAACATTTGAGCAAGTCACAAGAAACAACATACTCATAAAAGAGTATCTAATTATGGAAGAATACATTATTTCAGAATTGACCTACAGAAGACTACAAATAAACTGATCAATTTTGAAGAAGCAGGTTGTAGGCATAGACGTAAATGGAGTGGTAGAGAGAAATCTCTCTCTCTCTCTCTCTCTTTCCCCCCTCCAAAATTGGGTGTATGGTCAGAACCTCTTCAGATCACAAAATGGAGCTGCTTAGTTGCTATCCAGAGCAGCCCCCCAGCCAAGTTGGACTGCTATTTTACCTTTCTGTTTATTATTAATATTAGTGGCAGCAGGAGATTTTTTTTTTTAATCCTTGCATGCAAAGAGCACCCCTCAGTGGTTCTTGGATAAGGAAGAATATGCATAGATTGACTGCATGCTATTATTTGAGAACACTGTCCCTCTGATTGCATGTATTGTGTTATTTCGGCTACATTCTTTCCCGTCTGTTTCTCTTGCTGGCCAGTGAATGTAGTGGGAGGTGACCCAAGAATTCCAAAAGCCCCTGTCCATTCTTATGGGACAGCTATAAAAGAAGGAGAGAGAAAAAAATACATGTGGGAGAACAAATTTTAAAAACAGCCAAATAAATTTGCAGTGCATTTTGATGATCAGGCATCATTATATAAGAGTATTTCATTTGAAAAAATGGATTCTGCTATCAAGAAAGCAGGGGGCACACATGCCAAAGCAATCTTCTTTGGGCAATAAATAAAATGTTGACTTCCTTCCCTTCCCTTCCTTTCCCTTCTTTCTCTCTCTCTTTCTTTCTTTCTCTCTCTCTTTCTCTCTTTCATAGTCTTTTTCTCCCCTTATGAAAATTCTCGAGATTCAAAATAACCCATCTTTCTTTCTTTCTTTCTTTCTTTCTTTCTTTCTTTCTTTCTTTCTTTCTCTTATTTAAAAAAACCCTTATTAGAGCTATACAATGGTCAAAAGAAAAAGACCATGGGAAGCATGATCTTTGCAAGCAACGCTGAAAAAAACAGGAACCATATTACAGCATCATCATATAATCAGCCTGTTTCATAACTCAGACGGAGACCCATTAGAAAAAGGTTCATCAAAGTGATTTTCTGATAGCTTGCAGGTGATCGGGATTTTTTTTAAAGCCCATTGCTTGAAGACTTCAAGTATTTATCATATACATGTTTGCCTGAATCGCGATAAGCATGAGGTTTGGGAGTCATGGACACTAAGATAGGATGTCACCTGAGACATCATTCTGATTCGGATTCCAGAGAGAAAGGAGGTGCCTTATGCAGGCCAGAGGAGAGAATAGGAGGGGAGGGAGGGAGGGATGGCAGGAATGGGCAGCCCTTGTTTCCAGCTCTAATATCCCAGTGCAATTATTTTGTGGACATCCACTCCTTGCCTGCACAGGAGATAGGGCTATAAGTGTATGTTATTTTTTAATTACAAGGGGGTAGAAAAATCCTGATGATGGGCTGGAAGGTGCCATTGCATTGTTATTTTTTTTCTCTCCCTTCGTTTGCTGATTATGTGAGCTGGGCTCCTTTGCTAGCCGATGATAAGCAGAATTTCCATGTTCTCTGCATAATTAATCCATCTCTGCCTCTCTTCATGCCAACTCGCCCGTTATCGCCGGCACATGCCTGAATTGCAAAAGAATCCGCTCTTCAATTGGAACTTATTGATATTCTAAGAAAAAAAAAGAGGGTGGGGGGGAATGAAAATCCTTAAGTTTAAGCTGCAGATTTTTAAATGGATTAATTTTGTTGCAATCGCAGCCATCTAAGGAGGGAAGGCAGGCAGAGCAAATTGAAAGCATCTCCATGTTAGCAGAATTGGGTCCAGACCACTGAAATGTACTGGCAGAGCTCTCTTTTAAAGTCAGAAAAATTACCATTAATTTACATCACATGAAATACTTTTTATGCTAGAAATATTCAAGAGACGTTCTTTAAATGCCTGCTAATGCTTGATAACATTTCTAACTTTCAACATTTTGCTAGACTTTGATATGACACGATAGGAATGCCTGCCAGTGAGGAATATTATATGTACCAGTAATCTCTTTTTATCACATATTTAGATGATATCACCCTCTTCTTAAACATCCTGAAGTAGGCATTAAACAATGTAATCAGTGTCATGGACCCCTGCTTAGTAGATGCATGGGTGTCAGAGTTAGTTGGGTATATCAAGACTTTGTAAAGTTTTTTTTTAAGTATTATTATTGTTATTTTGGATGTGGGGTGGGGTGTAATAAACTTCAAAAAAGGAAAATTGCACTGTTGCAGGCTTGTTTGCTGGAGTTTGCTGCTACTGTGGACAAATTCTCGAACTATCAAAAATGCTGTGTTTTACCACCCTTATAACTTTTATTGCCCGCTATACTGCAGGTTTTTATGGAACCAATTGACATCATGAAATATTTAAGCTATGTTTCACAGAATGATGAGGTCATACGTGGGTAGTCAGAGCTAATGGAGAAGTGGATGACATGCCAGTGTTTCATACACATTCAAAATGTTACCAAATATTCTGCTGGCTTTATACTCCTTTAATACAAGCACTGCATTCATTTTCTTGATCCCAGGAAGCAGCCGTAGCCTTCAGTAAGATAGAGACGTGTTTTTTAAAGCCGCAGCTAAGCTTCCATGTATCTAGCATTCCATGTTCCCATGCAATATATATACAACTGTGGAAAGTAATATTGATATTCACAGTTAAGAGAGGAAGGGAAAAGCTCCTATGTTTGACATACACTACAGATGGGAACTTCACCACTTTAAATTATCATTATTAAGCTGGTATTTTTGGTTTGATACACACTTTGAAACAGTGAAAGTCACTGGTAGGTACATAGGAAATACAGAGTGGGTTCCTTCTTTTCCAGACTGTTAGAAAAAGTGATGCTTGGGAGATATTTGCTGTCATTGTGTAACATCAATTGTGATGAAGAAAAGACCACCCCAGCATCTTATTAAGGTAAAGATATATGAGGAGCTAATGCAACTAAAATATCTGTATTCTACTTTGTCATTACAGGAACTAGGCTGAGTCAAGCACTAATATTGCCACTCATACAAAAAAAATTCAAACAGCAAAAGGAAATCAGGACTACATAATTTTTTTCTAATTGAAAGATGTTGTTAAATGTGCCAGGACTGGACTTAATATTTCTGAATGTATATACATTGATCTGCAGTTTGGCTGAAATAATATTCACTTAAATATATTTTGCTCTGTAGAGAATGTACTTCTTTTTCTAAAGATATATAGGAATATTTGAAAGCAGTTAAATGAATGAAACTATCATCATGAAAATAAGCTTTGGCAAATGTGTTTAAACCATGAAACTATGTAAGCTGTATTTAAAGACATATCTGTATCTGACACATACTATTTAAATTAAAAGCCATTTTTAAAGAACAGGACCTGGGATTTGAGTTGTCAAAGGATATAATGGTTTTCAGATGAGTATTTAGCTGGATCTTGCTCTAAATCTTTATTTTTAGAAAACTGGGATCACTCTGTGCATGGGGAGAGGGTTATTTCAGAATGTGTTAATTCAAGTCAGAGTCATGCTCTCTGACCCACGATCCCCGCTGAAACAAATAGGCTAACTATACATTAACTGACTGCATAACATCATCAAAATACATTGGTAAAATGTAAGGTCTGCACTATGGTGCTAGTAAATTACTTCTAGCTTCATCTTCTATTAAGAGTTCTGGTTGAACTTCTTTGGCTTCACTGGGAATACAATCAGTCTTAATAAAAGGAATTTTGAATGGCACTATACTACCTGCACATTCCAGCATTCAAAATTCACAACACATTGTATTTATCAATTCTTGACAAATAAATACATCTGGATGATTGTGGTAAAAGAGAAATGTTTCCATTTTTTTATGTTACTACTTTAAACTATGTACACAAATGTACTGATAATATATCACATACCAAACTACTCTTGATAACGTCTCATCTACTCAATATTGACAAAAATAAATAAATACAAACATACATACATACATACATAAGTAAATATATTTTAAAACCTTCTGCTGAAATATAGGAAATGAACCAAAATATACTTTTGCAATTCTTGATGACAATGATGGTTGTGTTGGTGATGGTAGAGGTAATGATTATAGGCATCTATACAACCCTTTCAGATAGTTGTTGAAGCTTTTCACACACATCATTTCTGCACTCCCTAAAATAACCATGTAACATAGGTCATGATTATTATCCCCATATTGTTGATGAGTAAGAAGACTATATCTTGCCTAAGGCTACTTTGTGCAGTAGGTCCAAGGCTACTTAGTGTGTTCATGCAACCAGAGACTTCCTTACTATATCCCACTTGCTGTGCAAGTTAGGCCTTTCTGCACCCCATCCCCAACCCACAATGGCCACGAGATCACGAGGATGGTTCTGCATGTTGTTGTTGAGATCCTGTTGTGATTCCATGGCCACCCATCGCAATCCTGGATTACATCATTGATGGGTTTCTCCAGTCAATGACACACAATTGTGCAGTCCTCCTGTCTCCCTCCCACACTTACTTACCTGTCATGCAGAATGGCAAGAAATGCAATGACTGCGCTTCCTCCCCCAGAGCAGCCTGAGAAACTACCAGGCTGCACTGTGGAAGGGATGGGAGGAGCAATCACGCTTCCTTCCATCCGACAGGCAGCTAGTGTGGAGGGAAACGCTTCTCCCGGGAGAGGCTTTCCCTGGCTCCCCACACAATGGCTTTGAGACCAGGTAAAGTGTGGAAAGGGCAATAGATTCAACTGCCTTATATCATCACAAGTTTACATCAGCATTAAAAGGCTACACAAGAGAAGAGGGTGCACAGTAACTCAAGGTAATTATAAAAGTTTAGGCACAGCACACATTTATGGTGACTTCCTCTTCCTTAGTTTTTTTCAACATCCCGTACTAATACATTTGGAGTTACTATACTGATTTCCTACTCAAAGGACCACAGTTTGTCATTGGCCATATGAAATGATATGTGCAAAACATTAAAGGGCTTCTTTAAAGGGAAGCTCCTGGATTTACCAACAAATTCAGGGTCTTCTTAGACACAATATATTCTTTGTTAGCTCAGTTTGTGTGGTACCACACACAAAGAGCACAACTCAGTGACCTGCGCTACTTCTTTTTGTATATCCTCTTAATACTCAGTGCTCAAAAGCCAACCACAATGATCAAGGGGCTGGATTAACTCTCCTATGAGGAAAGACTTCAGTGTATGGAGGTTTGGGGTTTTTTTTGTGGGAGGCAGTCAAGTAAGAAAAGCCATCAACAGACGTTTTTCTCCTGTTCTGATAATACTGGAATTTAGGGTCAACAAATGGAGTTGATGGGGTGCGATGTGGGGACACACTGAGGACAACAGATACAGGAAAGTGTTCTTTCCTACAGCACATAGTTAATGTGTTAAGTTCATTACTATATGACATACTGATGGCCACTGCTTTAAAAGCAGATTATACAAATTAATGGAGGATAAGGCTATTTGATATTACATATGGACTTCTCAAACTCAACTGTTTGGCCACTGTGGGGAACAGGATACTGTACAGTGGGCCTTTGGTCTTATCCATTGGGGTTTATCATATGTTATGCAGAGCTCATCCTCAGGTATCACACAATGGATAGGAAGAGAGAAGAGACAAAAAAACCCCTGTATTTGCATCTAAATCTGATTATTCTTCAGGAGAATTGGTATCTCTTGTTATTATATAGTGTAATAAATGGCCACAACAAATATTCATAGAATGTACTTGAATCTGTTGGTCTGTCTGTCTATACATACATATATGCATGCATTCATACATACATGTGCATACATACACACATACACACTCTCCTTCAGTTTTTGGAGTAAATGTTTTTCCTACCACTAAAACCTAAAAGGGTGGGGCATTCCTGTTAGAGTTAACAACCTTTGTGTATCTATACTCATTAGTTTGTATCTTACTTTATAAGAGTTTAGGCACAGCACACATTTATGGTGACTTCCTCTTCCTTAGCTTTTTTCTACACCTAATCTCTTCCTGCATCACTCTAACCTGCAGCCTTTTTCTCTCTCAATTCCTTTATACCATGTATTTAATTAAGAACAAGTACTATAAGTAAACCTGTTTTTATATGTATTACAAAGAAGACTAAGTTCATTTATTTTTCTTCCCAAATCCAGTGAGTGGGTGATCACAGGACTGGTTGTTATTCAGCCAATATCATTAACCTGCGTGAGAGATCCACAACTGTCTGTCACATTTCCCAACAATTCCCATGTCTGATATTAACTAAGAAGTAAAGAAACAAGAGATGAAGTTCTCTCTAGTGTTTTATTTTCATAAGCATTTGCATAATAAACACAACTGCCCAGGCAATAAAAGTATTTAGTTTCACGTCGGAAATGTGTTCAACAAAATTATTTTCCCATTGGACAATTTGAAAATAAGGTTGTAAAAGAAGTTGTAGTTGCTGATTATGGATCAGATTCTCTGGAGGGAATGACTGATAGAAAGATGGAATATACAAAAGGAAGAACTCTACATTGACCCCTCGAGAAAGCCAGCACATGGAAATACATCTCTAGATAGAATATTTTCATCATCCTGTCCAAACTGAGATAAATAAAAAGAGATACAGTTTACTACACAGTCTCAGTCACATGGAATGAGATGTCATCCATAGTCGAGACAGTTTACTACACAATCTCAGCCACATGGAATGAGATGTCATCCATAGTCTCAGAAACAATCCTCACATTATTATACAAGAGGCTGAAAAAGGAGAAACTGCGGTCATCATGAGCAAGTCAGATTACATGCAGGAGTCTGAAAGACAACTGTCCAATACTACATTTTACAAAATCCTCTCCAAAGATCCCACCAATGAATATCTGAAGGAACTACACAAATTACTCAGAGAATTCTCCACTGATATACAGAACAAAATTCAAGTGGACACACCTCAGAAACCCCAACTGGGCATCTTCTATCTACTACTCAAAATGCACAAATGAGGCAGTCCTGGAAGATCTATTGTCTCAAGCATTTGATCTCTGTCTGTTGAGACATCTGTATATATGGACTCAGTTCTCAAGATGTATGCCATCAAGGTACATGAATGATACAACTGATTTCATGAGGAAAATACAATCCCTCCACAAACTCCCAGAGAACACCATTCTAGCCACTATGGATGTGGAATCCCGATACACCAACATCCCAGACCAGGATGGACTGCAAGCCATCAAGAATACCATCCTGAATGAAGCTACAGCAGACCTAGCCATGAAACACTGTCATTTCATACTTACTCATAACTACTTTACTTCAATGGCACTGCCATGGGAACCTGCATGGTACAACAGTATGCAAATATCTTCATGGCTGATCTGGAACAATGCTTCCTCAGCACATGTACCCAAACAACTCTCCTCTACCTATGATTCTGTGATGACATCTTTGAAACTTGGCCACATGGAATGCAATCACTTAAGAAGTTCTACCAGGATTTCAACAAGTTCTACTCTAACATCCATCTGAGCCTGGAACAATCCGCACAACAAATTAACTTTCATGACCCTACTTTGCAACTCCAAAATGGACCTCTAAGCACCACACTCTTACTTATATTCCTCCACTTGCAACCCAGAACACACTACCACATGTACTGTTTACAGCCAAGCCCTCTGCTACAGCCACATCTGCTCAGACCCACAAGACAGAGACTCAAAACTTAGATTCATAACAGTATTTCTCAAACTGCAATACCCACCCTAAGGAGATGAAGAAACAAAATGGACAAGGTAAGATTAATACCAAAGAACCATTTACTACAAGACAGACCAAAAAACACAAAATGATAGAACATTCCTAGTGGTCACCTACAGCCTCCAGCTGAGACCACGTAAACACATCATCAATGAGCTACAATCAGTTCTGGAGAATAACATAGTCCTCTCACAAGCTCTAGAGGGCAGGCCTTTATTGGCCTACAGGTAGCCTCCAAATCTTAAACAACTACTCATTTACAATAGGATACATAAAATGATTGATGATGCAAAGACAGGACACTGCCACAAAATCAGATGCTAACTCTGTCCCCACATCTATTCTGGGATCAATATTACAGGGGCCAATAATATCACTCACGACATCATTGGTACATTTACTTGCTCTTCCTCCAGTGTCATATATGCCATTCTATGCTAGCAATGCCCCTTTACACTCTATATTGGACAAACAAGACAGTCCCTATGAGAGAGGATTAATAGACACAAATCTGACATTAGAAATGACAATTCTCCAAAAACCAGTTGTAGAGCATTTCAGCCTTCTTGGACACACAGCAAGGGATTTACAAGTTGCAGTCCTTGAACAAGGAAATTACAAAGCCTAGAAAGAGAAACTACTGAAATGAAATATCTTGACAAATTCCAATCCATTAGCCGAGGTATTGTCCTATCTCAGTCAGAGCAGCACAACTGATAACTCAAATAAACCAAACTGAATAGTTCCTGGCTTGTTATTTAATAAGCACAAGGTCATAAATAAAGTCCAACAGAATTCTGAGGTAAGCAAATCCAAAGTCAGTCAGGGTAATCCAGAGTCAGGCACAGAGTTCAGCAAGATATCCACCAGGCAGGAAGGTCAGATAAACTCTGACAACTCCTGGACAGAAAGAACAGTACCTATATAGGTCAGTAGCCTAACTGCTGCCTTGATAATTGTTGCCAGCTATAAATCCTCTGAGATCAGTGTAGGTTCTCTTTCAGAATCATAGAATCATCGAGTTGGAAGAGACCACAGGGACCATCCAATCCAACCCTTTGCCATGCAGGAACCTACATCAAACCACTCCTGACAGATGACAATCCAGCCTCTGCTTAAATACCTCCAAAGTAGGAGACTCCACCACACTCCAAAGCAGCACATTCCACTGCTGAACAGCTTTGACTGTAAGGAAGTTCTTCCTGGGGTTTAGGCGGAATCTCTTTTCCTGTAGTTTGAATCCATTGTTCCTTGTCCTAGTCTCTGGAGCAACGAAAAACAGGCCCGGTCCTCCTCGACATGACATCCCTTCAAATATTTAAACATATCCCCTCTTAACTTTCTCTTCTGTAAATTAAACATGCCCAGCTCCTTAAACAGTTCCTCATCGGGCATGGCTTCTAGATCCTTCACCAGACCATTCCAGACCCTTCACAATTTTGATCATCCTCATCCAGCTTGTAAATATCCTTCTTGAAATGAGGTGCCCAGAATTGGACGCAGTATTGCAGATGAGGTATAACCAAAGCAGAAAAGAGTGGTATGTCTGTGCCAGCAGCATAGCTTGGAGTGTGTGGATCAGGGTGTGTGGAGGGGTGGCTATGGCATGGGGGCGTGGACATGGTGCATGAGGACATGGCCACAAGCTAAAATGCTCCAAAAACATTGCCACTGGGGTGAATCACCCCCTTGCCCCGCCCCGTCCCTATGCGATTGGTATGTGCTCAACAAAGATGGGTACCAGTAAGTTATCTTCTGTCTGAAGGAGCTAGCACCACCTCCTGTTCTGTTTGTGGCACTGTAACCTCCTCCTGTACAGCAGGTCCTGGCATGCCCTCTGTTTCAGCCTCTGGCATGTCCCCTGTTCCAGACTCTGAGCCAATGTTCTGGAAGCAGGGCATGACAGGCATGAACAAAGACAATGGTTTCATGGCACATTAGATATATTAATGTAATAGTCCTCACTACTGCACAGATAACAAAAAGAAGCTCCCCAGAGAGAGTTTTGAAACCTGAGAAACTGACTTTTGGTAAGCAGATTTATTGCGTTCATACATCAACATTAACTGACCACTGTGAAGATCTGAAAAACCTGTTATCACCTTACACAGCCCTTTGAAAATTTAGGACAAGGGTCATGATTTGCATCTTTTATGGATCCTATTACATTCTAGTCCATGGCCACAGCTGTATAAATACCCCAGAGGCCTTAATACTACTCAGTACTGCATCTGCAAAAGTAGATTTATATCTACAAGAGCTCACGCAAAAATAAAAACCAGTTAGTCCTGAAGGTTCTGCCACATTTTTTTTTCCCCTCCCCCTTTCATTTCTCTTTTTTGTGTCTCTACAGTGAGTCATCAGAGAAGACATGGTGAGAAAAGCAGCTATTGTCAAGAAGCTGCATGACTCCAATTCCTCCTCTCATAAGCTGAATTCAGTACCTGAATGTGCTTCACTGTGTCAAGTTGCGGTATAGTTCTAATAGAAAGCTACAAGCATGCCCCTTTGTTTAAGCTGTTCTGCTTAGAGCAAGCTGGTACCTTGTTTGTTATTGACCATCCTGAAAAAAAGTCTAATTATTCCAAACAAACAAAAATAGAAAACAGAAGTTGCGATACTTTTCAACATGGATACAGTGTCAATACACAAGAAAGATAGTAATACAGTGATATCATCATCTCAGTGTGTACAAACAATATGGGCAGCCAAGTACTGGAACGTAACTCTTTGAGGTTTGTACCTCCAACAAAGGTAAGACATTTAATTGGGACTGCATTTTGCAGGTTTTATCTATAGAGTACCTAGAAGCTTTTTCCCAGTGCAACAGTACAGAGGTTTCCTGAGAATTCAATGCTATCTGCCTGAAAAAGGGATAGGTAACTTCACCCAGTGGATCTGCATAAGATTGCATGACATATTTTGTGCATTTGTGTTTGGCCCATTAAAGACATCACTGTACATGTACACATATTCAGCATGTCTCTTCCATGTCATCAATGAACATGAGCTAGGAGAAAATATGGATAGAGATATAAAAGAGGCACAACTTTCCCATTCATCTACTGAAGTACATTCCAACAGGGCAGGAATGGAAAACAGGACACTCAGAATGTGGAAGTGTCAGGTCTATTTCTGTAAACTTCCTTCTTTTGCCAGCTTTAAATATGTTCTATGTTTCTCCCATGTATTTTTTTTACAGGTAAAAAAAATTCTATTTAGGGGGAGATGCATTTTTAAGACTACGTAGTTTTGGGGGTACATTCGCAAACAGTGCTCTTTGTTTATACATATATGCTCATTTTCTGAAGTACCTTTCAGGTATTTTTCTGTTCACTCTTTCCAGATGTGTGCATCTTATTTGACCCATTTTTCCTGTTCCAGAAATGTGTGGATTTTTGAACACAAGCTAGTCAGCCTCCACTTCAAGGTGGTACAGACTGGGGAAATCCTCCCTCACTGAAATCAGCTGGAGTACATGCTTAACATATTTCTATTTGTACATCTTTTCCAAACTGCAATTTCCTCAAGTGCTCTTACCCTGCTATAGATCTGCTACTGACAGTATACCTTGCTTTAAGGAGGCAGCTATATATACTGGTTATGTGTTCTGCTTCAAATGTCTGCCTAGGGAACAGTTCTTCCCTAGATGCATACAATAATCAATTACTACAACTCATGTCAAGTTTACAAACTCATTGCTTGATAACAGAGAGATGGCATTCTATTGTCATCCTGTAGTCATCATGGAGCAGTGTTCTTTTAAAAAGCAACCTAATGGTGAGATTTTGAAATGGAGATGCTAACTGGACAACTCATACATAAGAAGGAAAACTATAAAAGTCCCATCCATACCCAGACAAAAACAGCAGGTGCAAAGGTATTTTGAGCTATATTTTGAATGGGGACAGCTCTAACAATTTTTGTTTTGTCCTAGTAGAGAAACAATGTATTTTACTTGAAATGCTGAAATTGTTACTTTTCTCTGATGTTTCTTTTTGGTCACATTTTACATGAGAATTTGTAGAGTAGATTTTTCTGAGAGGTGAGGAGAGAAAACAGTCACAAAATCCACCAGGCTGCCAAAACGTGACAAATTACAATAGTCTTTTTAGCCAACTGAGTGAATGAAAGGAGTGTCCAATTTGCTGAATCTTTTGAAAGAGCAGGAAAGAACTGATCCAAAATAATAAATGATGGAAAAAAATATTCATATCCCCCAAAGCACCTCTGAGTACTTGGTACCATTTGGCAGAGCTCAAAATGAAAGTCACCCTTAAAACCTGCTCAGAACTGAGCATATTCTTTATTTCGTCATTTGAAACATGGGATTATTTCCTGCAGGCGTTTGGAAGGGCAATTTCTGTAGGACAGAGCAGTTTGCCAATTAAAAAAAAAAATCAGAGTTGGAAACCATCTGCAGACAAAATGAAAACAGGTCCAATACTGTAGAAACCAGCTAATGATCATTTATGGAGTTCCTCCCCCACCCCACTTTAGCCCTGGAACTTTATTGGAAGGAAATGAATTGCAAAGGGAAGTTGGAATTGAAAAATATTAAACAGTTAACTGCTGATTAATTCAGTTTTGTGTCTTTGAAATATACTGGATGTTCTCTTCCAGTACTCATAAATGCACAAGAGATTTACATACACAAAAGTGATCTGAGTTCTGTCCTTACAGCACTAAATTCTCCCATTTCAGTGACATGTTTAAAAATACCACGGCACAAAAAGCTCTTTCCTTTTGACTGGCATATGATCTTTAAGCATGTTACCCAGTGATGGCAAATTTAACCCCTTGCCTACATAGTATGGGGTTCTACAAAGACAGAAATGAACTTAATCCTCTGGGCACAAAATCAACTCTACGGCTGTTTCAAGCTCCCTTTTTCACAGATCAGCTCCAACCCCTGTCCAGTAGTGGAATACTAGATGAAATATTTAGAATGCAAAACGACTGCATTCACAGCTGAGTATATGCTGAAATATTAAAGAGACTGATTGCTATCTTGAAGAGGAGATTGTTACAGAAAGCAAATCAAGTATCCAGTTTGAATTCTGAGAATGCATTGCTTATTCTTTTTGGCTGATGCCATTCTTCTGGCTCACTCCAGATACTTCTGTGGGAACTACAATTTCCTATAAATACCACATTAGCTGAGACCATACCAGTAGATACATATAGGAGAAGGCCCTTGTGGGTGGCACTCAGTAGAGTTTTAAGATATAGCTTTCATATGGGAAACCAAAGATTTGCAAATAGCAGAACCCCAACTACTTTTATCTTATAGTAACTTTGACAGAGTGTTGTTGTGGAGCTTTAAGACACACAGAATATAAATACATATCAAACATTTGTTTGGCATGTTTTGCCATACAATTGCCTTACCTATCCATTCTGAAATCGCATCAGCGAATTACAGTGCACTCTCCATGTCCTTGGTGACCCTAATAGTCAGTTAGCAGCATATTTATATCCCATCCTATGTCATAATATATTAAGTAGGTGTATGGACCAAAACAATGCTAAGTAATTAAAAAGAACAATTTAAAACAATTTAGAATAGCATAAAACATATATAACAATTTAAACCATTCAGAGTATTCCAAACAGTTTAATAAAAAAAAAACCCTAGACATTAAGATTGAAGCCTGGCCTTATCAGTATATTTATGCCTTTTTCACTGGCAAGTCCCTCCATTTCTGCACTGGACTGTTATAGTGCTATTATTCTACTTTCAACAGCCTATGGAATCCTGAGGTTTGCAGTTTAGGGAGGGGTCTCAAAGGCAGTCTAGTGCGGAAATTGTCGGCGGCTGGGCGGGGCCGGGCAGGCTCGGGTCTGGCTCAGGCTGAGGCTGGCGTCCCGGAAGCCTCAGCTAGCAGAGTCACCGCAAAACTAAAGCAAGCCTTACTTCAGACAGTAAACAGGAACGAAAAGAAAGGGTTTTCCTCACCCGGGCAACGAAGGGTTAAGCTGGCTGGCAAGGCTTCCAAGCAGAGTCTCGGCAGGAATGAAGCGGGACCGCGGCAGGGGCAAGGCAGGCAGGAACAAGGCAGCAGCACTGACGGGCAACTCATGGAGAGCCATTGGTTGTTGCTCCGTGCTGAACTTGGCTCCCTCTGGTTCTAAAGTAGGGGACTGGCGCCGGCCAATCCTGAAGCTGCTGCACAGCTGGGAGCCCTCAGCCGGGCTCACAGCTGAGCGTCCTTAGCCAGCTGCGAGCCCTCAGCCTGCCGCTGACGCTCCAGCTACCGGTGGGAGCGGCGGGCAGCCTCCTTGGCCTGCCGCCGCTGCGAGAACGTGGGAGGGAGGCCGTCAGGCTCCTCCGGATCGGGTCCGCGGGTGAGCTGCGGCCCAGCGACCTCCGGGCGACTCTCTTTCGCAGCACCAGCTCCGTCGGCGTCTTCAGCGGCGTCAGGGCAGGCGGGCTCGGGATGACCTCCCGTAGCGGCAGGTGGCTCCGTAGCCTCCTCTGCGGCGGCGGTGGCCTCGACGGCGTCCGGGCAGCTGTTCCCGGCGCCGGAGGCCTCCGCCGCTACTCGCGAGGAGACCGGATCCTCCGCCGCTACTCGCGAGGAGACCGGATCGTCCTCCTCCTCGGGTGCTGCGTCCGGGGCCGCGGAGGTCCCGACAGAAATGGCCTATGTAATAGAAACATAGAGAGTGATGTAATAGAAGCATAGAGAGTTGCACAGGACCTTGTGGGTCATGTACACTACTCCCTTGCTTTATATAGAAGTCCTTCAGCAAGGTAAAACCTCACCTATTCCAGGTAACATAGTTTATTTTAAAATTTATTTATTAAAAGTATAATTTATCTATCTCTGATGAATGATACCCAAAGCAGCTAACAATAACGAAAACAAAAAGAACTGTACAATTAAAGTATTTCAGAGGTTAATTAAAGCATTAGGAGAAATTAAAACACTACTAAAATACAATCAAAGTGGGTGTTACCAGCTTGTACACCCCAATACTTTGATATGGTTTAATTGGTGAAATATAATTTAATTGGCAAGATATATTAATTGGCTCTAATATAACATCTACCCTGATGTGACTGTATGGCCAAGGTGGACAAAAGGAAAAGCTGGCTGAACAGGTGTGCTGCAAAGTAGGTCAGAGATTCCCTCTAGGTGTAGCTAGTTCATAGTCAGGAAATCATCAACTAACTCTAGAGATAATAGGCTCATCCTGGTCTTAACAATTCTGCCTTTTGAACAATTGTGACTGGGATGTTCCCACCAAATTGATGATTGTTTCAACCTCTCTTCCCACCAACCAGTAAATCTCTTCATTGTCCAACAATTACAGAGCTATCAAGACATCCATTAGTCCTTTGTCACCTAAAGCTAACTTATTTTGTCTTTTATAAAAATAATAAAAAAAGATTGTTAATCCGTTCTGGACCTCATTGTTTACTCTGTAAACTCCATTGTTTACTCGGCTGGAGAGTCATTCACACCTTGCCCTCCAGAAAGAAACCTTTTTTTTTAAATACAGCCAGTTAGATGTAGTAAATCACTTGCTGGTAGACACACTGTCACTCTGATTCCCAATCGTGTACTGTTCTTAGATGTGAGTCTAAGCCACATCACTGCTTCTTCACTGCTCTCTAAGACCAGTAAATATTACCCTCTATGCCCTGAATCTTGCTATCCAAAATCTTTCCTCCTTTTTCCTTCAGTTAGCCTAGTATGAGTCTGTGTGCCTGTTTGGATCTTGCATGCATATAATCAATTCCCCCAATAAAACACGTTTGAACTTACTTTTGAATCTCTGGGTGGTTCTTCCCCTGTGTAAACATTGATGAAAGATCTTGCTAAGTTACCACCTTCTAGCAGACCTCCTAAATTGTGCTAATAATTCCCCAGCTTTGCATGGAGTACTGCCATCGTGGATGGATCCCTGAGTCACCCATGTTTTGGGGTAACATGGGAGAAAACAGAGGACTCACCCATTGAAGAGCCCATTCTGCAGCAACACAGATTAATTGGCAGTAGTCATCTTTTGACAGAAATAAAAAAAGATATCTGCTGAGAGAAGGACAATATGAGTAGAACAACCTTCCCCCATCTCCAGTAAGGAGTTCCTCCACCTGACAGAGGCCATAGGGAATCCTTCTCTTGTATCCCTACTAAACAGTCATGTTGGTGGGGTTGGTAGGGCAGAGACATTATCTTCATCAGAGGATGGATGGGATCATATGCAAGAATACAGTCATACTCAGATACCCTGGAATCAAGTTGCAAGGGTTTTACATGTCATAAGCAGCAATTTGAACTATGTCTAGAAATAGTTATTGAACAACAGAATTGCATCATGTCCTGCAAATGTTGAGGCATTCTTGGCCAGCTGAATTTTCTGAACACTTTTTAAAGGCAGCCCCATGTAGAAAAAAAACTGATATATTGTTAAACTGCTTTTTCTACAAGAAATTTCTCCTACTGTTTGACCAAAATATATCGTACTGTTGACTAAGATCCATTGTATTTACTTTTGCTTCTGGAGAAACTGTGAACTATGTCCTTTTCTTTCTTCTGTGTTACAGTCTTTCAGGTATTTGGAGGCTGCTATCATGTTCTTTCTGTCTTCTGTTCTACCCACTTTCTTCAGAAGAAAAATCTGAAGTGAGACATAAAATATCTGAAAGGTTGGCATCCAGTTCTGTGCTGTCCCAAAGGGCAGGACTAGAATGAGAGGTTAAGCTCAAGGCTCTTTGATCATTAATCTTTGTTATCTAAACATGAATATTAGTAGTGTGCCAAAGCACTGAAAATTGAAGGCAAGCAGATTTCTTAGAAGGTATTCTGTCCAAACACAAAGTGAATTTTGTTGGGAAAAGTGAGAGATAATGATGGATTTTTCAATCAGAGTAGTCAATTGACAAGGCAGAAGTTGAATAAGAATCAGTCCCATACCTGCCCACCCACCCACACTGGGGGTCTAGTAGACAAAACAAACATGATCATAAAAGTACCCTTATTTAAAAAAAAAAACAAAACTCTTCCCCATTGACCACTAAATGCACATGTTTATACAGGAGCTAAAAAGCAGGTTTGGAGAAGGCTAAAGGAGAAGATTTTGGTAGCTCTGCCTGGCTGTATGTTATGTTATGTCCGTCCCCCCCACACACACACACACTGCTTCTGTGGGACTGTAAGAGCTTTTGGATAAAGGTTTCATTGTATAATTTAATTGCCTTGTTTGCAGAATTTTACAGCAGGGAACACATGTCATCATCTTCCTCTTTCAATCCTCTGTTTTCTTTTCTTTCTTTCTTTTTAATCAATCCCGCCTCCCCTCAAAAAAATTAAAGTAGAAAAATATCATAGGACCGAGCTTCTGAAACAGATAGTAAAGCAGAAGGTCAGGAATTCGCCAGCTCTTGAGACAGACGGTGACACTTCCTAGCAGCTACACCACACAGACATGGACTTGACAGGACCCTCTGCAGCTGAATGCAGATAGGAAAAGGATGATCTATAATGCTGGGAACACTTAAAGAAGAAATGATCATTAATCAGGCAACATCTGTGGAAGGCTGCTAGACCATAAATATCCCAGCACCTCCTTTGAGAAGTTTGTTACTGACAACCAGCCATTCTGGAGGAAGCAATACTTTTCATCTCTTGATTCTTGGCTTGTGTTTCTGAAGAACCTTGGACCCTGCTTTGTTTGCTGACCATGCTACTCAACATTTCCTTGGATTTATTACTTTATTTTGCTGACTTAAACTGCCTAGACTCCAAGATCTGCAACTGCTGATAAGTTCCTCCACACCACTGAGGCTGCTGTGTTCTCTGCTGCCTGACAGACTGTGCCCCTGGCCTGCCTCTAAAACAGGAGAATAGCTTAATTTGGAGTTGCAGCATCTCCTACCCATGGAAAGTACCATGCATAGGTGGTGGCAGCAACAGTACTCAGGAAGATGATGATAACAACTCCCCAGTTGGGTTCCACTAAGTCCCATAACTGTAATCAAGTTTTGATGCAGAGAGGGCAGGGTACCATCACTAAAGGAAGTCAGACAATGTAGTTTGGATGGGAAGGAGAACTAATTTTGACCCTTCCACTGCCTCTTCTCCTACAGATAATAGCTGAGATTCTCACCTCAGAAACAAAGAGGAAGTATGACTCCCCACCTCCTCTGTACATGAAAGAATGGGGAGCAGCTATGCTTGAAGTAGAAGTTTTCATGCCTAATGCCCAGCAAGGATATAATTGAGCAAAAGGCTGGCAGGAGAAAAGGACTGGAATTTTTTGATAACCAAGAATGACCCTTTTAAAATTCCCTGCTCAGATCTTTGCTATTTGTTGAAGTGAAATTAACTTCCCCAACAATACATTGTAGTGAGCTATTGTTAATTGGAGGAGGATGTTGAGCTAGACTTGAATGGTCAAATAAGATCTTTTCACTCACTAAAAGACCTCCCTCCCCAGGGATGAAAACTGCTGCTGTGGGTTTGTTGATATTGAGGCTCAGCACTTTTTCTTCAAAGTCAACAAACCTGATGTAGAAATTTCCATGGTTGGTGGCTTCTCTATCAGTAGGGCATTCCACTCTGGGTTTTATCCCAAACTTTAAACAAGCTATATCCTAAACAAATTCAGCATCTAGAAAAGATTTGTTGAAATTCAAAGTTCTCTAATGGAAATAGAAACTATCAGCTAACTCTTGTGCTGCAAAAAGAAAATCCTATGTTGAGGATGCTGGATGCTGTCCATTCTCATGTTATTACGGTGCAGGTTGATGTTGTGCTCCCCCTTTTTCTTTTCTCATACAGTCTTAGGATGCTGCTGCCAATGTTCACCACGGAAAGTGACTGCTACACTGCCCTTAGCTAGTTTGCTACTTAATGACTATCAGCTGATCCTAATAAACTGATTGTTTTCCCATGAATTACTATACATACACTATGTATATCTGTATGTTGGGGAAAATCAATCTAGATTAACGTAGCTTCTTTTATTGGCGGGGGCATGGGTATGGGGACTCTCATGGCAAGATTCAAAAATGTATCACTATACCATGAATACACAGTTCCACACGTGGGTCAGGATCCAGTCGCGTATTTATGCCACTGGGAAAGGGATGGAAAACCTCTTCCTCAGTGCAACTCCCATGCACCCCTAGAACATGCTTTGTTACACTGGAGATGCTCTCGAGATGGTATTTGTGTGCATGGAAGCTCTCAGGATAAAGTTCCACTGCATTGGCAGTCAGCTGTCAGTGTGGTCTTGGATGTAGCTCTTGTTCTTGATTTAATGCTACAGGCAAATAGCTGGCCATCTCAGTTCTCATGTGAAAAGCAAGAAAAATCAATCTTCTCTCTCTGCCTGAAAAGGAGGGGGTGATTCTCTGAGGACTTTATAAGCAGATATAGGTTGACAATTTGCACCAAGCAGCACACTTATACTTTCTCTTTGACAGTGTGTAACTCCCCCATTAGGCCTGCCTTAGGGATGCCATAAGTCAGAAACAACTTGAAGGCATACAACAACAATACAACAAACCTAGTTATGCAACAAAATTAATCATACAGCATATTGAAGACCAAATCACAGTGAGACTCCATTTGTTCAACATACCCTGCACCTGTCTGTGTGAAATTTGGTAGGCTTACCATTTTAAATTTTCTGTAATGATTTAATGAATTTTTAAAAATTACTCAATGATGATGCATTAGCATTAGCATTATCAACTCCAAGCTCCAAACGATATATATGATGAGGGTAGGGAAGGAAGATTCCATTTGCAAACAAATAAGAATGAATACAGACAGCATCAGAACTCAGCTTGAAGGTCCTAATCCAAAGCTATCACATAAGCAACCCAGAAGTAGATCCAGCCCAGAACTACTTCAATTTGCTTTCATAGTTCCCAGTGTCACATATTACTTTAGCAGGATTGCTATGATAATAAGCAGGTAAAAGATTTCCACTATGAAACAAAATAGCATCTAAGCAAACTAATCCTTAGTTCTATTAGTCAAAGGAGAAACGAGGTTAAATATACTGTCCTGCTGGGCTTGTTTTTACACACATTTTAAAAAATGCTTTCCTTCCAGAGATTTTTTTTATAAAAAATATGCTGAAGACATAAATACATTGCTCACTTGGCTGCATGTGATTCATGTACTTTGATTTACAAACAAATCCTTTGTGATTTGAGCTAATATTCTTTATGCAAGTAATACACAAGTGCTTGCAAAATGACTTTTAAAGAAAGATTAATGCACAAATTCTGAAGGACGATATTTACATGATCACCTCCCATGTTCATTAAAGTGTATATTTTCATGAAGAAAACACTGAAGAAAAACCATGTTTTAAGCTTAAATCCTACGCAGTTTATTTTCCACTATAGAAACAGGATTTGGCAGTGATAGTAAGAGGTTTTCTTGCTATGTTTCTAGGAATTCTAGCTATTTTCTACATTCTGTCCTGCAAATCTTTAAGCATGTGGTGTTCAACATTATATTATTTTACTGCCAGTAGACAATGACAAGGCAGTTTCCATGCAAAACAGAGGAGACCATGTTGCTTCATCTTTTCATTCAAATGATAAAACAAAACAGATTTTCTTACTTTCTGATAAGTAGCTGTTTTTAAAGAGTGCTTTCAGCCATCATGCAGAAGCAGGGTATAGCAAGAGATGATCAGACTTCCTCTTCTGCTCTTCTTCTTTCCAAGTCCTTAACAAAAACATTGTTGCTGAATATGGCAATCTATGGTTTCAGAAAATCATAGTTTACTCTCAGACAAGAATTTCAAACTATAGTGAAACTATACTGTGGAATCCTTCTCAAATAGCAAATTATCATCTTCTCAAACCATAATTTGCCATAATTTGAGATACAGCAGCAAACAATACTTTGCCAAGAATTCAGAAAAAGGGATTCTGAAAAGCCAATTCTCATACCCGCTTCAGGGATCAGATGTACCAAAACCTTAAACAGCCTTGCTATCCTGCTACTCTGAATGAGAATAATCTACACATTTACCATTATTTTGTTCTTGTAAGTAGTTCAGCTAGTTGAAAAGTAATTTTGAAGTTCATTTTGATCTAATCTTTGACCCATCTACTCAGCATTTGTCTTTCTGTCTCAGTGATTGTTCTGGATATATTCTTGGCTCATGCTTATACCTTCTCGCTCTCTGTTTGATCTCCCAACTATTCCTTTTTCTTTGTCATCACTTTCTTCTTTCTTTTCCCCTTTCTGGCTCACCCCCTTTCTGTTAAGATGCCTTTTCATGATTACCAGTGAATTATTATAGATTCTGTTTCTTCTCACATTGCTCCTCTCTTATCCCCTGTTCTGCTCATGTTCATCCCCCAGTTCTGCTGTACTCCACTTCTTCCACTTTGTCACCAACACTAGACCTTTTTGTTCTACCTGTTCCATATCGGTCTTGACTTTGCCAACCTCCGTTAATATTTTCCTTGAGTTTGCTATCTTTGTTCTTGTTCCCATGGGTTTTTAAACACTCTGGCACATAAATCCCAAATTCTTATTAATTTCAGATTACATTTTGTTCTTTTTTTTACTTGGTCATTATTCTGCTGAACGAACTTACATTTTCTAAGCTTATTCATTAGAGTTGTTCCATTTGGCACCATTTTCTATATTCAATTCACTTCTTCCCCATTCCTTCTATCTCTTTCTTCTGAATCTAAGGTCATTTCTGTCCTACACTGATACAGTGCTATTATTCCACTTTCAACATCCAGTAGAATTCTGGAGTTTGTAGTTTATTGAGACCAAAGAGCTCTCTGGCTGAGAATTCTGAATGCCCTTCCCTAAACTGCAAATCATAGGATTCCAAAAGATGTTGAAAGTGGAATAATAGCACTACATAATAATAATAGCCAGCCTGCCCCTCCTGAAACTGCAAACCCCAGGATTCCATAGGATATTGAAAGTGAAATAATCGCACTATAAGAGGGTAGTGCTGAAATGGCCTACAACAGTGTAGTGTGGAAAGGGCCTTAGTCATGTGTTTCAACAAGTGTACTTGACCTGGTTGTAGATTTGTAGCGCAGTGTGTATATTTGTCCAGAAGTAAATTCTCCTGAGTTTAGTGAAACAAATCAAATATCACAGCTGTACAATGCAATCCCATGGATTTTTTTTTTAAATCATAGTAATGATGTTTAGTATCCCAGCCCAAGAGTGCCAGTGGTACAAGATTAATTCTTTTTACCCAGGAAAGCTGAAGGCAAAAGAAAAAGAGGAAAACTGCATTACAAATAGACTGACTCAGTCAAGGAAGACACAGCTCTGAGTCTGGAAAATATAAGCATGGCTGTTAAGAACGAGATCTTTTGGAAGGCTTCTCATTCATAGAGACACCATAATTAAAGACAAATTTACAACACAGGACAAAAATAACAATCACAAGAATCATACACAAAAGAGCCATGTAATATCTCTTTGCTACATTCTCTCATTGGACTCTAGTGCAGGAATGGCCGTGAGGGTTCGTGATGCTGGCTGAAGAGAACACACACATACAGACATATATGCACATATCCCAGCAATCTTTGTTCATAATTGGAGAGCCTTCTCTCTACCCTCCTCCCCTAGTGAGGAAATATTAGATCTCTAGGTGATGGAATTAAGATTGTTTTCTTTGTGCCTTATCCCAGTAATCCTGATACAAGTTGCTTTCCCTACCCCGTTGCTGGCAATTTGTAAACAAAGTATTATCTCTATGAATAGCAGGGGTGGGTGAATGCCATGGTGGAGTATCAGGGCATTCATGAAGGGCTATATGGGATCCTGAAGCAATCTATGCAACCTGCTCTAAGATGATCAATAAGTAGATCCAAGAGTGGATCTATTCAGAGGAAATGGCAAGACTATAGAAGACTCAACTGAGACATAAGTAGCCATTGGTCTTCTTCTCACCCTTAACTGCCATGTAATAGAAATGCTTTGAGCTGGTTGCAGGTAAGAAAGTGAGATAAGAGAGTGAGACCTACTCCACCATATCAGTTGAGAGACCAGACTGCCATTTAACTCCCTTCCTTCTTCTGGTTGGTGTACAAACTAGTCCATGAATTTCCTTTTCCCCTCTCTACTGTCCTCATCCCTTTTTGTATTATGTCTTTAATACTATAAACTTGTAGGTAGGGACAGTCCGTTTTTTCTTAACTTGCATACAGAGCTGTGTATTCCAGGCACTTTATAAATAAGGAAATAAATCACCTAGATTTTTGAAGGCTGCCATTAACTTCTTTGTTATTTGTCATTAATTGCCATCAGGTTGTCTTTGACTTATGCTGACCTGATGAATGAGAGACTCCAAGATACCTGGTTATTAACAGTCTTGCTCAGGACTTGGAAAGTCAGAGCTGTGGTTTACTTGATTAACTCTACCCAGTCATAATGCAGCCTTCTTAGTGACTTGTACTTTAACAAGAATTATTATCTTTTCTTATGAGTCATGTTGTCTCATAGATACATAAGAACTTAGAACTGTTTGAGTACTTATAAAACATATTTTCCCCAAGAAACTGGGGATACAAAGCCCTGTATCCTAAAAGTACAGGTTCCATTTATTTTGGGGGTGCTCAGAATTAGCAATTTCCCATGGCTTGCACAATAAATACATAGGACTAAATGTGATTGTTGGCTCTAGCTAAAGTAGACCCATGGAATCATACAGTTTACCTAAGCGTTGGCTTACCAAGTTCCTGTTGATTTAATAAATCTACTCTAGGCTATAAGCTATAAATCATTAATTCATATAGTGTAATATCACTGTTTATAGCATACTGTGTGGATTTCTGTAATCAGGAAAGTCCCTGTTTTTTAAGCGCTATATTAATTACCAGCACCATCTGTGCCAAACAATAGGGAAACAATATTTTAATTCTTCATGCATGTCAGTTATCTTAACATTAAACCCTGCAGTTTTGTTGCTATGATTTACCTGTTTAATAATTTAAATACCTTATGTTCTTACAAGGTTAAAACTGTGAATACATGAATCAAAATTAAATATACTAACAAGTTCAACATAGATCTATTTCATTGTTTTTATTTGCATACTGACTGATAGATTTACTTACACACACCCCTGATATTATCGGCAATAAAATCCTATGATCAAAACCTTAGTTGTCCATATTGAAATACAGTGCTCCTTCCAGTTTTGTGAGAGTTAATGGCACAGGACCCCTACAAAAGTGAAAATATCACAAATAAACTGAAGGCTATTTTAGAAGTAGCCAGCTGCAGCAACAGTGGCCAACTGAGTCTCACCACCCTCTTCCTCCTACCTGTGCTTCGCAGCCTCCCACCATCCAGTGCTTCCCTCCACTTCTCTTCCCTCCATGCCTCTCTCCAGTCCCAAAAACAGCAGTCCCTCACTTCTCTTCCTGCATATGTTGGAAACTTCAGCTTCTCTCAGATTCTCACACCAGCAAAACCCAACAGCACTACACTCTTATAGAGTGATTATTCCACTTTCAACATCCTATGGAATCCTGGGGTTTGCAGTTTCAGGAGGGGCTAGCTGGCCCCTCCCAAAACTGCAAACCCCAGGATTCCATAGGATGTTGAAAGTGGAATAATCATGCTATAAGAGTGTAGTGCGGAAATGACCTGGGTTTTAACCTTTTCCCCGCCCCACCACACCTCTCTCCAGTTCCAACAGCAGCAGCCCCTCATTTCTCTTCGTGAACATATAGGAAACTTCACCCCTTTCCCAGATTTTCAGAACAGGAAAACTCAACCTTGGTTTACCAAAATGACCAGCAGCCTTCCATCATCTGAAAAAAGCTGACGTTTCCAATGGCAAACAGTGAAGTTTCCCACAGTGGCTAACCAGATCTTTATAGGAAGCCTACAAGTAGAACTACATGATTTCCCAAAACAATTTGGGATGTGTGAATGCCAGATGAGAATACCTAGTTCAGAAATATGTTTTACTCACAGCAGAGAGAAAACTGTGGAAATTATTTATACTCACTTGTGTGAATGAAATAGTCTAATATTAACATACTGTCTAGTTCAAGGCATAATGGTTTGAGCATTGGACTATGACTCTTAAGACCAGGGTTTTGAATCTTTCTCAGCCATAGAAATCCACTGTGTAACCCTGGGCAGGTCATACTCTCTCAGCCTCAGAGGGAGACAAAGGCAAACCCCCTCTGAATAAATCTTTCCAATAAAAACCCATGTTAGGTTCACATGTTCATTCTCAGAAGCAGAAGTGACTTGAAGACACTCAGCAACAACAACTGTCTAGCTTGGAGTGGGCAACTGTACAAGGCTAGGGAGCCACATTACTCCCCCCAGCAGACTTTGGAAGGCTGCACCCCCACTTCACTCTTCTTTGCAAAATGTATTCTTTTTCCTCTCCATAGGCCCCTAGGATATGTGGAGAACATTTTCAGTCCTCCCCCTACCAGCCATTTTAGGCCTAAAAGAGGCTTTCTTTTTTAACAACAGGAACTGGTTGGAAGTCATTTCCTGTTTACTTCTCCCATTTTTAAGGCCTTTATGGAACCTGCAATGGCCCAGAGTTGCCCATAAACATGATCTGCATGTCCCCCACAGCCCCTGGAGAGCCCTGGTGTGCCCTGGGGGATATAAAAACAGCCATGGTGGCACATGTGGCCATGGGTAACACTTTGCCCACCTCTGGTCTAGTTCCTTAACTAGAAGGAGTTTCAAACTACAATTTCTTTGACTGTGCTTTAGTATTATAAGATTTTTGTGTCTTTGTCATGCCCATGCTCCGGGACCCAGATAGGACTCTTCACAACAGCCACACCCTAGAAGCACGAGATGAACTGTTCTTACGGCAGCCAGTGCAAGTGGAAAAGGAAGAGCTCGTTAATCAGGCCACAGATGGCCAGGATGCTAAGGCTATCTAATCAAAGGTCAGGATGCAGAAGGCTGCTGAAATCTACTGACTTCATTGGTGGTTACAGCCTTGCTGACTTCTGCATTCTCTGCTCATGTTCTTCAGACGTTGGACCTTTGTCTGAACTATAGATTCTGTTCATGAATACTCTCTACCTGGACTCTTGGTAAGTTCAGACTCAGTACTTCTGGACTGCACGATCTTTTACACTATGTATATGGGTACTATTGCAGGGACACGAATTGGAGATTAAAAGTATGCTTTATTGAGGGATATCACAATCGTGCACAAGACCCAAGCAGTCTTACACCCACATAAAACTAACTAAAGGAAAGGAGGAAAAGATTGGATAGCGAGAAGATAGGGTGATGTGGGTAATATTTGCCTATCCTACAGACAAGAGACAAAACAACGTGGCTCAGACAAAGGGTCTGAGGGTAGTAAAGAAACAGGAATTGGAGCAGCAAAGTGATGGCCTATGTCCAGAGTACTGTGAGTCATCTGGCTCAGAGCCAGAGTTTAAATACCCTGTTACCACCCTGAGGAGGAAGGTGTTAATGGCTCTCTGGCAGAGTAGACAATGGGATCTGGAACAGGCTAATGGTTTTAGCATCAGGTGACAAATCGTTAATGAGAATTGTGACCCTTAATGGCTGGGCGGGCAAGGAAACAAAGGAGAGTCTTGGTGACAAGAGGAAGCAGGTTGAAGACAATCAATGGGTAATTTTGGGTGCTTTTGTTTCTGAAGGTTGAGTTGTTGAGAAGACATTTGCAAGCTCATTAACACCAGAGCTTCCTTGACTATGATCTGGACATGGCTTGAGGTCCCATCTGACCTACTTTCACATGTGTTCAGCCAGTCCTCTTTCTCAGCATGGTTTTTCAGCCATAACAGTATCATAGAGTGGGGATGTACAGTATGGTAACAAATTCATATGGGTACCTGTCTCCTTCTTCCCTGACTGTTAAATGTATACTTAGGAGACTTTGCTGAGAGACATCATCTTTGAAAGTCCAAGCATGTATCATTTATCAGATCATTTCTAACTATATTCTTATTAATCTCAGAGAATCCAAAAGTTTAGAGACAGGACTAACCTCTACACTGAAGCCATGCTGATTCTTCTTCAACAATTTCTTTGTTTGTTATCCTGTCTTTCTCTTAAACCATGGATCCAAGGCTGCTCACAAGATAATTCAAAAACAAGTTCAGATAAAAACACAATAACTTATGTTATTAAAAACATAATTAAGCAAGTTAGATTAAAGTACAATTTAGTTAGAACAGTATAAAAGTACCTTAATTACAGTAATAAGAATTAGAAATTAAAAATTGCAACACATAAGCTGGAAGCCCTGTCTTCAGTAGAAAGTTATGTGAAGTCTGGCTTGTGTAGAAAGGTCCTGCCTGCCAGTGAAAGGATCCCAATGAGGGGGCAGCGAGGTCTTGAAATGAACTTACACAGCTTTCGGACAGCAAAAAAAAAAAAAAGGGCCTCTCTTACAGCTCATCAAACATGTCTCAGAGTGGTAAAAGCACCAGAAGGATCTCTATTTTCTTAAAAAATTCAAAGCCCAGGCAGTCTTATATGGATAATATGATCTTTCAGAAAGCATGGACCCAAACTCTATAGTGTTCAACTGCTCATAACCAGCACTTTGAATTTTGTCTGGAAACAATCCAGTAGCCAATGAAGCTGGTGTGAAAAGGATTTTGGACCAAATTGATGTACAACATGTTGAAGTAATCTAATGGAAGGTATCTGATGTATACATCATAGGGGACAGACCACACATCTCCAGGAATAATCATAGCTGCTGCACTAGTTTTAATTGTACAAATGCACTCCTGGCCACCAGAGAAAGGCTTGGGGTTGAATCCAGGAACATATGTCATTTCTCAGTCATTGTTGAAAGGAAGTATCCATTACTTCCTTTCAAAATGATTACCTACCACAACCCTAGCTTGATAGAGCTGAGGTGCAGTCCTGTGACTAATCAGTCGGGTGTGGGGCACCGGGAGTTCCCAAGAACTACCTGGCAAGCTGTGAAGCAGAAGTGTAACCTCATCTAGGACAGGTTCCTTGATCTGCCTCTCAACTGACCAGGAGCACCTTTGCCATATCTGGATTGAACTTCAGTTTGTTTGTCCTCTTCTTTAGCCACCAGATGCTTGTTTAGCTCTAAAACATTATTGCAGATTTTAAGGAAAAGCAGAAATACAATAGGGTGTAATCTACATACTGGTGGCACTGTTCTCTAGTTTTCTTGACAACCTCTGCTGGTAGCTGAGGTTGTTAAACAGTATTATGTTTCATAATTTTATCTTTAACAATAATTTACTTCAGTTTGCCTTGCACTGTAACTTCTTCGATATCCTCTGGCCCCTGCTCTTTTTCCCTCTTAAGTAATGTTGTTAGCTAGTTTCTAGTTTTCTGATACAATGCTAAATCTTAGAGGGAAGTTACATATTTTTCTTAAATGATCCATCATTCCACAGTTGTATGGTTGTTATACAAAGTTCTTTAAGGTCACTTTCACACTACTCAATTACAAGGGGCCCTCCTCTCACAATGACCTCTACTCACATGAATGCAAAGTTAAGTGAGCTTGCACACATCATGTCCATTGACTATAATGCGATTTGAGCATTCACATTTTTTGTTTTATGCAAGGGTTGCTGGAATGGAATGAAAGAGGAATACTAGCCAGTACATGATCTATTAAGCAGTAGCTCTATTAATACATTTTATACATTTATATAATTTTCATTTTTTTTTTTGCATTCTCACAACTACTTTTGCACAAATTGCACAAGGTTTTTGTGTAGTCATGATATTTTTGTGGAAAACACAACTGCTGCTGCCTTGTTTTTAAAAGAAGGGCACTGATTTGTTTGCCTCCTTTTAATCAACAATCCTCCACTGCATGCATGTAGCTTGTTTAACAAAGGAGGAAAGAAACTAGTTTATTTTCTGCATTATGGCTTCTTCCCCCATAGATTAATAATCTCTGTCATGACTTCATTTCCGTTCACACACGTCTTTCTCTCTTATTAGCAAATGATACCCAACTTCATCTTTCTTTTCCCCCAAAATAGGTAGGGTTTTTCAGAAGAGGTGTTTTTTTGTTTTTGTTTTGATGACTCCAAACATCATTTTCTATGCAGGCTAAGATTAAAATGGACTTACACTGTGTTATTTTGAGCATTTCCCATTCTATACATTTAGACACTTTTTTCTCTTTCTTTTGATTCCTGATTTCTTTTGCTTACCATTTCTTTTATTTACTGTTCCTTTCCATTCCATCCTTCCACATATACCAGAAACATATATTTGCCCTCTTGTTTTGCTAGCCATTCCACATTCAGCTTTGCTCACTGCTTTTAAATGAATAGCTTTCATGAAACCTTGGCTGATTCTCATCCTTAAGCTGTCATTGGCATACATGACCTTCAAGTGTACATGTCAGAAATGAGTTGTAATGGTTTTTATCAGAATTTTCACTTGCTGGTATATTTCTTTTCATATGCATCTGGGATAACACTGTCGGCAAGAAATTTGCAGGAGAAAAGTCAGTAATGAGACTCCAGCAGCTTTAAATTGCCCAAAGCACACATTCTTCACAGTAGAAATTAACTGGTTATTTACAGCCACTCCATCTTCTGACTATATAGTAGTGTATAGTTTCTTTTACATGGGATATCAGTTTACCCAAGGCCTTCTGCAATGTTCTGCACCTCTCAGATCTGAGTGTAAATATATTTTCTAAATGCACTGTGTATCTTGCCCTACCTCTGAGCATCTTGGCAACCACCACGCTAAATGTTTTGTGACTGACCAGAAATTCTGGGCTTTGACTTGCCCCAAGAGACCATAGTATTTCATCTTCTGCAGGTATCCTTTTTCTTTTCTTTCTCTTTTAGTTGACATAGCCAAAAAGAACCCTGAAGGCAGTATGCTTCTTGATTTCCTGTATTTCTAAAGGCAAAAGAAAATGGAAAGGTTTTGCACCGGTGTTTGCTTCATAGAAGTCTACTTATATTTTATTTCAGAGATTTTCAGAAGTCACATCCATATCTAAATCCCATGAAAATGTCTCTGAACTTGGAAAAAGCTCCAGATATTCTGCAGCTTCTCACCAAAATGCACATGTGTTTTACATGCATATGCCTCATGCTATCTGATGTAGTGGACTGAAATTTCCCCCCTAAATTAGGCATTTCCACTCTAATGGATTTTTTTGGGGGGGGGCATGGATTCATGGGTTTTACACATAAAAAACCTTTCATGCTTTTCATTGAAATGCCACCCTTTTTCCAGAAGCACACACACTTTTTTTTTTTTTTTTGGTGGAAAATAGGTGGGTTTTTTTTTAATGCAAACCCATCCCCCCACATGAGTTTCTGGAAGCTGTACTTTTTGCATAAAATTGTATTGTTTTTAGATGAAAAACACGATTTTGTGCAAAAAAACCATAACCATATGTTTCTCTGAGCAGAATAATTTCTCAAACTTTGAGATATGCAAATCCTGAGTAAAAAATGCACAGCAAATATTCACAGTGGAGAGAAAAACTGATTAATTATTCCTCCTTGCATGTGAGGACAAAATAGTAAAATATTTGCATCCTTAGTATACACAATGAAACGCACACATGTGCACACACACACACATATATATGTTCATTATACATTCTTATTTACCTGTGGGTTCCATATCATTTCTACTATGGAGAGCAAAGTACTGTACTTAAAGCTATTCCCACAGACTCTAAACAATACAGATGTAAAATCCATTAAAAGTAAATTAATTGCATAGAGGCATCATTGAAATCCATGGGATTTAATTCATATCTTACCTATGATAATAAGACCTTAATCTGGATCCCATTGAGTCCATAATCCAGTAGGGTTGCTTTGTTGATAGAACTTTTTTTTTTCAGGAGAACCAGGAGGGGGGATGCAGTTGCCAATACATCTTCAAAATGTGCTCAGGTGTGCAAGGAAATGATCCAGAACAGTTGGTACCAAAAACTCTTGGGTATTATGGACTTTATGCCCCAATGGAGGAAAGAAAGGACAAAGTCCCATTGTGCTGAGGGCTAGTCCAACACTAGATTTAGCCCTTGTGCTTAGTAAACTGTGCCCTAGTTATGGTATATGAATTGACCCTGTTTTATATTTCACACAAACATACAGTTTTGAACAAGAGCCTCTGCAAAACTGATCGTTGGAAGCAAAACATTTCTAGACTGGCTGGGAAATAAATCACCTCTAATGAGTTTTTTAAAAATAATTTCCTTCCTAGATAACTCAAGCTCTACAAATGGAACATGTACCACATTTAGCAACCAAACAATAGTTCACATTGCTCACTTATTCAGATTCTGCCATATTGCCAGATTATACAAGAAATCCCATTTTGAATGTCCCAAATTTCCTGTTATTCAACAGCCGTAGAATTGGCTGCAGTTTTGTCAGCCTGACAACAGAACTCTGCCTGGGCAACAAGAGCAAGAGATGAAAATGGGGCCTGAGGCAAACATTCTAAGGAATTTACCACCTGGCACTGTGGCACTAACACTGTGACATCCTTCTTTGAAGTTTCATGGTATCATATACCCAAACGCTGAAAAACTAATTTGGTCACAGAAAGAGATTGGTTTTTATACTTTTAAAATAGATTTATATTTTGAGTTAATAATAAAGAAATTTCCACAGAACAAGAAAAGCACTTGCTTGAACAACTGCAATCTTTTATCAAAGTTGTGTAACAAAGTGAAACCTGAAGAGGCAAAGAGACCAACCTATCATTCATTCATCCATTCATTCATGACAGTTCTGTATCACTTCCCAGCCCATAAGGTCTTCCAAGGCAATGAACAAATATAAACAACTAGCGTATATACTCAATGTTGCCCAGGATTTTATTTTCTCATAGGTGATACTAAAAAGGTTTGAGATCCTGTGTCTGTGATTCCCAAACTGTCTTGTTCAGTACCTGTAACTTTTCTCCATATTCCTCAATCTAATCTGTATTCAGAGTTATTAGCATACAGAGGTTGGACTCCTGAGGGAATACACTGCCCTCCTCCTTGCTGCTATGCCTCATCTCCATAGCAACTCGCCTATTCTCTGGCTGAGAATTCTAACGGCCCAACCCATAAACTGTAAACCTCAGGATTCCATAGAATCTTCTTAGGTTACCAATCATATGAGATCTACTCCCCTGACATAGCCAATCGTATGAGGTCTTTGCCTGACACAGACAAACAGACAAACTTTGATTTTTATATATTAGATTAAAATATTGCAAAGTTAAAAAAATTAAAAACACATCAAAATACTCTAAAATTTTTACAACAATCTCAAAACAATCCTAAAACAATTTTAATAGCAACTACTTTGTTACCAATTCATGGAGGCTTCAAAATACCTACAGTGGAAAGTTCCAGTAGTTCCAGGGGCCAATCTTCTGCTGCCAGGGTCTTTTGTGGGAGGAATACTCATCCACTTATAAACTGAAAGGACTGGAAGCATGTTTTTGGTTTCGCAAAACAGCTTTTTTAAAATGTTAAACAGTGGACTAGAAGGGAGACTGGAACCCATTTAAAAGGTAAAAGACGTTCAGGAGTAGCAATTGATATTTTGACAAAACTGATCAATTGAGAACAAAAGGGCGTCTCTGGGAATCAAGAGGAGTAGAGAGCGGAATAAAATAAGACTGAAGGACTGAATTTTGCCCATCCTTTCTGCACTGATTCATGCGTATGCACACATGCGTATAATGAAACTGATTTCTGACAAATGAATGTGAAAACTGACTCAATATTTGAGCCATGGTGGCCCAATGGTTAAATGCCGGTAGTGCAGCCACAAGGTTGTGAGTTTGATCTTGTTGGGCTCCAGGTTGACTCAGCCTTCCATCCTTCCACAGGCCAGTAAAATGAGCACTGAGCTTGTTGCGGGCAATTAGCTAACACATTGTAAACCGCTTAGAGAGCACTTAGCTGATAAGCGGTATAGAAATACACATGCTATTGCTATTCTGAGAGCTGAAATACTAGCTTTCCAAGGCACAGGCCCAAAGTGTTTATTTTGTACATTCAATGAAGAAGAGTAAAGCTATTTGCATACTACACTGTTATAATGTTATTATTCACTTTCAACATCCTGTGGAATCCTAAGATTTGCATTTTAGGGAGGGGCATTTAGAATTCTCAGCCAGAGAGCTCTTTGGCCTCAGTAAATTACAAACCCCAGAATTCCGCAAGATGTTGAAAATGCAATAATAGTGCTATAACAGTGTAGTGTGGAAATGCTCAAAGACTATGGACCTTTTCACACGTGGGGGGCCCGAAACGGGGCAGCGCACACAGGGGCGGAGCTTACATGCTTGTGTTTTGCTCCATCCCTGCGGGGAGCGCGGCTCCGCTGCTCCACACGCCGCCAATCAGGGCAGCGCGCCAGCCGGAAGCCCGCCCCCGGGGCAGATCTGCAGAGACGCACTAACGGGTCTCTGCAGATTCTCACTGGGAGCAGCCACGGCTTAGTGTGGGCAAGTTTCATAAAAACCACCTGGGAAGGTGGTTTTTAAAAAACTTGCAGCGCCACCCCTGCGGCTGCGCTAGAGCGGTTGGAGGTGTGGAGCCTCACCTTTTCCAACCGCACTAACTCGCCCCGTGGTGTGAACAACCTCCATCTCCGGTCGTCGCACCTCAGGGTTTTACCCCCGTGTGAAAATGGCCTATGTTTCAGATCAGTATGCCCCTTTCACCCTTCCCTACAAAGAGATGTATTGTCTGTCTGGGACTCTCTCATCATTCCTACGATAAACACTGTCCTTTCTTTACTTGATTGCTTATGAGACACTGTGATTCCTTATGAGACCAGGGGTATATTTAATAAGGCAGGACATTTAAAAAAAACAAAACCTCAAAGGCAGCCTTGACAATAGCTGATCTGAGGAAACAATTTTAAAAGCTCTTTTGGTGACATGATTTTTTGTAGAAGCCATTTCAATATTAACATATCTATTTAAACATTTACAGGCCATCTTCAAGAGCAAAACACTTCCAATATATCAATAAAACATCAATAACATAAAATCTCAAAACAGCATAAATAATTAATAAGATCCAGTCACTTAAATATTCACCCTAATACAAATATTAAAATTCAATAATAGGAGACACTATTTTCACTCAGCAGGCCAATTTAAGAAAAAGCCACAAAGACAGAGTATTTACTGCCATTTCCCATGATTTTAGGATAACCTGTCCACAATATTTGAGTGTTATTAACACTTTCAGCAATTCCCCGGAGACAAGGATTTCCAACTCAACTATTTTCATATCCTCCCTCCCTCCTGTTGTTTTCTGAAGTGATCTTATAATCTTCTTTGTTGACTCTGCATTATATCTCCCTTCCCTGTTGATCCTTCTCCAGCTGCAGAAAGAAATATTTCATGCCCTTTTCTCAGTATTTACAGTGTTCTTGCTCCTGTCGGTATTATTTCTAGTTATAAGATCAGACAAATCATATATCTGCCTTTGCCTTTACAGCATTTCTTTATAGACATGAAGATGGTCTCACTGCTTCATGTTTATGTACATTCATTATAGACACTGTGTGTGCTTGCGTGTGTGCATGCACGCGTGTGTGTAGAGGTCTATGCTAAGCTGAAGGGCAAACATTAAAGGTGCCAACAAAATTAAGAATTACCAAATCATTCTTGCAGAAAAGACAGTAGAAAACCCGCCACTGAGAAATTTGAGAAAGCTGTGGCATGCTATTCTATTCAGTAAATCTGAATAGAATAATTAATAGAGGCACCCCTTTTTTCTAACATGCCTTTCTGTTATCCTAGCCTCAAATCCAAGAAAGTCACAGCCCCCAGTTTGTGGACTTGTCTATTGACTTTATTTATAGTCTCCTGTGTTTCTGTTGGAGTGTGTCCCAGACACATGTTACACCCAACACATAACTGTACAAGATACACATAAATATCTGAGGCACAGACACAAGGGTCACCATGGTGAGATTACACTTACACCTGGGGAAGAATAGCTATTGACTTGAACCAAATAACTTAGGAAGAAGGAGAAGAGAGTGCCAGAGGGAAGGAAGTTATAGTTGCCTAATAAGGAACTGGGGTGGCACTAGAGATTTGGTCAGCAATGTTGGAGGATAAACTCCACAAGGCAAACTCAAATGTGACATGGGACTGGGCAATATGTGAATGAATAGTGGATACTGACAAAGATGTGAAAGAAAGCAAGTGTGTGTGTGTGTGTGTGTTTGTTTTATTTATTTGTGTATTTGCCTCTGTGAAAAATGATATATATATATAATTATTTATTTTATTTATGTCCTGCCTTTCTCCCTATGCAGGATATAAGGCAGTGCATGCATGGTCTTTCTCAAAGGTTTGTGGTGATCAAGGAATCCATCAAAGGGACTGGCTAGCAGAAGTAATTCATTACAAGTAAAGACTAGAGATGTAAACCTCTTTTGTTTTTTATCTGGTGCACTACAAAAATTTGAATCCTGGTATTTCAAGATTGTGAAGTATTTAAGGAAATTATTCTCTTCAGAAATACCCATGAGGTGTTTGTGGAGAAAAAACATATCTTAGCACTAAAAAAAAGCTAGTTTCAAAAACAAGACCCACAATTTTTACACACACACACACACACACAAGGAAAAAAATCCCTCAAGTATTTCTGTGCAGAATAATTTCCAGAAATACTTTGAGATGCAAGATTACCAAGCAAAAACTCATAAAATACTTTCATTCTCTAGCAAACATACTACCTGTAATCCCTCTTTCTTTCCTTTTCTTTCCTTCTTTCTTTCTTTTAATGAGAGCATAAGAAGTAATGGCTAACCTGTTTCTTTGAGAAAGGTAACAAGTAAAATTAAAATTAATGTGTTATCAGAGTTACAAGAGTTGTGTCCCATAATAAGTTATATTAACAAATCACTCTGCCTCTGTGAAAGCAATTGAATTGTTTCTGTTCCCAGGAAAATATTATAAGGAGACACTGAAATTAGGTAGCCTTGTTAGGGCCTCTTGACTTTTGCCTTAAGTACACCCACACAGTGAATAAAACAATACACCTTTCAGTTCTTGATACCCCCTAGAAAGAGTTAGGACCAGCAATATGGCTGAATGTCAATCACTTGCAAGAAATCAGGGAACAAACTCACTTGTTTCCTGTTGAGCAGCTGTTTTTAAAACCTCAGGCAATAGTGGAGGAATTTGAAAGATCAAAAAGGTTCCAGGTTGATCTTGACCTTTGATGCAGTGTACATAATTGAAGAGTTGCTAAGCTTTGGTTTATTACTGTTGTTAATTTGGTTCTTTAGTATTCTTATATAGGAAAGTGGCCCAGGTGGACAATGGGTAGGTGTCCTTGGTTACTGTAGGTGCTGTGCAAACATTGGGTGGAATTTTTTATCTTTAATGGCTATAGATGACTGCTGGTATGTTTCATCCAGGAATACAACCTTCTGTATTATGACTGTGGATTGGCCACTAAAGAGTCTGCTTTGGGTTGCTTAGGTAGAACAGTGACTCAATGCTCAGACAAAAAACTGGAATTCTCATGATCTATCTACCTAACAATTTAATTAAATTAGAGGCCAACACGCATAAATGATAGCTTTGTTGCCTTGTCTGATTCTAAAACTTTTGCTTAGCCAGTATTCTGGGATAAAATAGGAGCCTATAGAGCAGGGATAGGCAACAGGTGGCCTTTGAATCCCAGCCTTTTTGTGGCATTCCTAGAGTCCTGCTGCTGTGCTGCCATCACCAAAGTTCCCCTGTCAGTTGCCAGCCCCACATTTGAAACAAGTGTGGTTTCCCAGTCCTGTCTCTTAAGACTGAGGGACAGAGGGTTCTTGCCACTTGTCATCTCTCTGGATTCTGTCTGGGGTTTCATTATTACCTTCTGGCTACCTGAGTGTCCAGAGGACAGGATCAAAATTCAAAATGACCTTGACAGATTGGAGAGCTGGGCCAAAGCTAACAGAATGAATTTCATCAGAGAGAAATATAAAGTCCTGCACTTAGGCAAAAAAAAAAAAAAGGAATGGACAAATATAGGATGGGAGATACATGGCTGGATAACAGTACGTGTGAAAGGGATCTAGGAGGCTGGAAACATCTTGAAGTGTTCTTCTTTTTTTGTGGTTTAGGGACCTATCCCTATTCTTCCTATGTTATTTCTGGCCCGGCACCAAATTTTCTGTTAAAGAAGTAATGTCCAGGAATGCATCTACTTTGCTAACAGAGACATAACTGCACAATCAAGCATAAAAATATTAACATAACAACAGATAATACAACTACAATAAAAATTCAACATTTAACAGTATGTGTGAAAGGGATCTAGGAGTCTTGGAAGTCACAAGCTGAACATGAGTCAGCAGTATGATGCGGCAGACAAGAAAGCCAACACAATTCTTGGTTGCATCAATAGGAGTATGATGTCTGGATCGACGGAGGTAATGGTATCACTCTATTCTGCATTGGTTAGATCTTATTTGGAATACTGTGTCCAGTTCTAGGCACCTCAATTCAAGAAGGATATTGACAAGCTGGAGCATGTCCAGAGAATGGCGACCAAAATGGTGAAGGGTCTGGAAGCCATGCCCTATGAGCAGTGGCTTAGGGAGCTGGGTGTTTACTCTGCAGACGAGAAAGTTGAGAGGGGACATAATAGCCATGTTTAAGTATGTGAAGGGATGTCATGTCAAGGAGGGAGCGGGCTTGTTTTCCACTGGTCCAGAGACTAGGGCCCTTTTTGCATGGCATTTGCCATGTGAAAGGGCCCCTGGAGCACTGCGCAACTGCGAGGAGTGGTCCACATGATGCACTCACAATCGCATAGCACTCCAGGGCCTGGCAGGCGATGATCATATACTATTTCATTTTCGGCTGTGAGCTGAAAATGGTGCACGATTGCGCATTGCTCTGGGGCCCCTCGCGCACTTGCCATGCATGTGGAGACCTAGAGCTGCAGCGCTCGTGCTTCCTGCCTCAGTGCAGCCTGGGAAAATCCCAGGCTGCACTGCAGAAGGAAGAGGAGGGGCTCTCACACAAACAGGCAGCAGCTGCAGAGCTGAAGGAACTGGGACGCGAGAGCCCCTCGCTAGAGGCTGCTCGTGAGATCCCCACACCCCTGTTCCACAAAAAGGTGAATTGTGGAAAGGGCCTAGGACAAGGAGTAATGGATTCAAGCTGCAGGAAAGGAGATTCCACCTGAACTTCAGGAATAACTTCCTGATGGGCAAGAGCTGTTCAACAGTGGAATATGCTGCCTTGGAGTGTGGTGGTGTCTCTTTCTTTTGAGGGTTTTAAGCAGATGGGCATCTGTTGGGAATGCTTTGATGTGTGTTCCTGCATAGCAGGGGGTTGGACTTGATAGCCCCTGTGGTCTCTTCCAACTGTAAGATTCTATGATGCTATGAGTGCCTGATTATCTTAATTACATAAGCCGGTGCACCTGCAAGGAGGGCTACCTTAGGACAAATGTACTGGGAATCCTTTTATCTTGACTATAAGTCATTACAAGTGAGCTGGCATTGCATCTGCTAGGAGGCTAATATTGGTCACACCTGCTCCACTAATACACATACACACATCCTAACAGATCTGGCTTCCCATATTATATCTCATCCTATACTCAATAGCTTACACTGTGTACTTTATAGGTCTATTCCCAGGCTTCAAAGATGACAAGCATATATGCCTGTCCTGTAACACTCTACTTTCCCTTTAAATGTGCTTCTGCACCAATGAAATTCAGCAGAATGTCAGAAAAAAAGCTCTTGAAAATGAATATGTTAAAGTAAGATGTAGAGAGAACCTACTACTTTTTTTTAATGAAACTGATTAGCACTCCGATTAACCTCCTGGAATCTCTCTGTGCCTTCTTTTGAAGTCAATTTACAAAAGTTCTTCTGTTTGTTTATGGCTCTGCAGTGACATCAAATTTCACTGGTGTGGCAGTTTGTGGCCCTTGAAAGATTAGAGGTTGGCAACATCGGTCTAAGCCACCAGAAACTGCCTAATCCTAGAGTCAATGTCTACAAAGAATGCCCCAAAATAATGGTGCAAATGAGCTCTCCAGCAGTGTGGTCACTTGTTCCAAGGCAGCTGAAGCAGTAAAACAAATGTTAACAAATTCTTGGGCAACAGAGTTATCTCAGGTTATGTGGTGGTCCATTTTCAATGGTCTGGTATGAAACTCCTAGCTGGGGCCATTTCCACACAAGACTGTTATAGCGCTATTATTCCACTTTCAACATCCTATGGAATCCTGGGGTTTGCTATTTAGGGAGGAGCTTCCGGCAAATCCCAGTATTCCATAGGGTGGTGAAAGTGGAAAGTGGAATAATAACACTATAACAATCTAGTGCGGAAATGGTCCTGGTCTTCTTCATTTCAGTCTTCCCTTGGTGAATGTGAGGGAGGAGCTGCCTCAACAATTCTGTCAGGGAGAATGATGACCTAAGAAGACTGGTCTGGTCTGACCTTCTAAAAAATCTGTTGTGTGCGTATTGCCAACCTGTTCCTAGCCTGGACTAGAGATGGAAAGAATGTTTGAAGTCTGAAGGGAAAAGAGAGAGAAAGATATTTCTTGAGTCAGGTAACTGTGATGAGAATCCTCAATAATCCCCTTTCTTATTTCCTTTTTGAACCTTCAAATAGACTTAAAGACAATTCCTGTCAGTCCCAAACCCATACTCACCTTTTCCCTCCTGCCCCCTGAACACAGCCATGCAGTGGTTGCCAGAAAGGTTGCTGTTGGCTGTATATGATGATGACTTCATCCTCTGGGATCTCAGAAAGACCACTAGGAGTATTGGAGGATGCCTGAACCATGTGTCAGCTATGAGAACACAGCCAGCAATGACCCTTTTTCCTTGGACTTTTCCATCCTCGTGCCAGCCACTACTAGGTAGGGTTTTGTGGCAATAGCTGAGGTGGAGAACAGGGGGCAGCAATGAAAGGAGGATTGCTGCTAGTGTTTGTATCAGAAGAAGCAAGGCAGTTGCATCTGACCCCCTCCCACTGGGCACTGCAATGGCAGTGCATGGGCAAGAGACAAGATTACAAAGAATTGCTGCTAAAGGGGTGGAAACTTCTCCCCTCTGCAAGGATGTCTTCAAATACTGAACATTATTCAAAGACATACCCACAGTGGAGACAAAATTAAGTCATTCATTCTCACCTGCAGGAACAAATAATTTAAAGAAGCACATCTCTAGTCCAGGCAATTTAATAATTTATTTTGGTGATTTCTGGGAGGAAGATAGTGACATGTGGGTTGTTCCTTTTGTAGCTTCTATGGGAATACATTGCACAGGGAACACAGGTACAGTGTTTTCAAGTCTCAGCTATTTGAGATAGGAAAAAATCACCTTCTGGACAAAAGGGATGCAAAGGATTACCAAAGGTGTGTCTTGGAATTCCCTCCTGGTGATCTAATCATCAGTGGCAATTGATCCTGGGTGGAGGGGAGAGGGATTGCAGTTTTCCAGCTTCCCCACCCATGTGAACTGCCTGCTTGTAATGAAGCAACAAGCAACTAAAGCCTCTTTCTAACAACTGGATTTTTAAATCCAGCAAGTAAAGTTTATAAAAAGCCTTATGACAACACATATGAAACCTCTAACTTCTCACAAAGTGCTTTTCTGTATAAGCAAGGCTCTGTGAGTAAACTCACCTGGATTTTTAAAAAGAATTCTTAGTTGTGAATTAGTAGCCACAATACAGAGCAAAAAGCAAGATATGAGAGACTAAGAAATTATTATGATTTGAGGCATTACAGAGTATGAAACACTGAATTTATATGAGAAAGGAACTTTATTTACCTTAGGAGTGAGATAACAGCAAGGTCACTTCTGTAGAACTAAAATGAAAGTCAGCTAGATGTCTATGTAAATAACTATATGCTATAAACAGTGACTGCATAAGAAAGTTAAGCAAAGAGTGGCATCTGGTGGCCAAAAAAAAATTACTGTTACCAATTTCTTTTTCATCTTTCCTGTGCCTGCCTCTATTTTTTTTTTAAATGAATTTGGGTCTATAATGTCTGTTAGTTCTGGCACAAGATCCAAACTATAAGGATCGGAAAGAATAGGATCTGTACATATGCCATCCAAGTCAATAGACATATCTCAAAAATATATAGAAGACTTCCAGGCCATAAAAATGCAGATAGATTAGATGGTAAAAGATTTGATGGTAGAATTTAAAAAGGAATTAAAATCAGAGAGAAAGTAGTGCAATCAGAGATGAAAGAAGTGAAACAGTCCCTTACACGGATGGCATCTGATCCGAAACAAATAAATTAAAAGATCCAGAGTCTGGAACTAAAAAGAGAAAGACTGGAAAATAAGACAAAGAAATTGGATAGAGAACGTGAGCATGGATTGGATGCTTTTGCCTTGAAGAACAGGAAAGAGAAAACTATTTATATTTTAGAGCCATTCCAGAACAATCTAATGAAAATATCCAAGAAAGAATGGTGGATGTCATAGCAAACTTTTGGAAAAGCAAAAGGATGATGTTCAATTTGAGCCTGAGTGCAGTTTGTCTTATTTCTCACATGTAGCAATACAGAGAAAGTTACAAACAGATGTGATTGTCTACCTTGTTCAAAAGCAAATTATAGACCAAGTATTGCAGCACCATTCTGAGAACAGAATAAATGTGGTGATGTTGACCTTATGGCATTCAAGATACACCCACCAGGATCTTGTGCAAGAGAAGGAAATGTACCTTTTTGATTGATAAATTTAAGCAAAATAAGATTTCATTTAGATGGGAAATATTAGAGGCATTTCCTTTAACTTCATGCAAAGATTTATAGTGAATGCTGTATGAAAGCTGTACAAAATTTGTACGGAAATACAGCTAAGAACTGGAGCATCCTGAAGAGAGAGAGGAAGGTAAAATTTAAGAGGTCGTGTTGGATCAAGATTTGGCTAGGCACAAGGACAAGAGACTGGCTGGAGAAGAAAAAGAAATCAGAGGTGCTGGTATTTGACACAAGGAGAATTGACTAAAATGCATAAAGAGGCTTCAAATACATGTTGTAAATATGAGCAACAAGTGGAATCTTTTTATCATATGTGGCAGTCTTCTGAAAAGGCCAAAAAATTCTGGAATCAAGTACATGCTATGATATAAAAAATTGTGAAAGTTAATGTTCAATTGAAGCTGGAATTATATTTATTGGGATTAGTAGAAAATAACTGGAGAAGAAGTATAGCAAATTACTATGATATATAACCATCACAACAAGATTATTGTACACACAGAAGTGGAAGAATACAACAATTCCAGTGTAAGAGGAGTGGCTGATAAAATTAATGGATGTAGACGAAATTGATAAATTGACAGTAGTAGTAAGGAAAAAGTCAGTAGCAATTTTTTCAGAAGACTGGGAACCTTTTTTGCAAGAAAAAGAGTAGAATATGCTGACTGTAAGTTTTGTCAGTTGGTATATTTGGAAAAACAGATGTTGAATCTGAACGGTATTTCGAAGTAGAAGAATTATTTTATATAGTTACATATAATCTCTGTTAGGAAGGCTGAAAGCCAATATATATCTTTTTCTTAATATTCTCTACTATTTTTGCTGTCTGCATTTTTTTTCTTTTTTGTTTTTCTTGTTTGTAATTTGTTGTTTCTTTTTCTGTTTTGCTGTAGGTGTTTTGAAAATGCTTAATAAAGCTTCCTTAATGATTTATCTAGGCAAAGTATAAATTTCCCCACAATACAAAGTTCCTTGGTTGTTAAAAGAGTTGGAAATTCTGCTTCTCAAGTGTTGAGAATCCCTGGTGAGAAGAATTCTGGACTGACAACTATTTTTGCAGTTTGGGACTTATTCTGTTCAAAATTAGCACATTTTTCTGTGCTGAAAATTCTGCTTCCTAAACAGAAAATACTGCTTTCTGCACAAAAAGCCATGAATGAATTATGCACAGAATAAGTTCAGAATTATAGCATTTTCTGTGCAGGAAACAGCTTTTTTTTTTAGTAAAAATGATACTTTTGCACAAAAAATTATGTTTCCTGCACAGAAAATGCTATTTTACACACACACACACACACATGCAAATTTTGCATGGAACAAGTCCTGGATTGTAAACAGTCTTTGAAAACTGCATAGTTATTGAAGACTTTCTTCCAGTGGCAAGACAATTACTAACATTACTTGTTGCTTCTTTTGAAAATGAAATAAATGAAAAATTACATCTCAAAACTGCATCCAATTACAGACTGGCAGTCAATATAGCTCCTTCAGTATAGGTGACACATGTTCCATGTAATAGTTCCAGTTGCTGTAGTACCTTCATCTTGTATTAGCTAAACTTCCAAAGAGATTTGAAAGATATTCCAAAATAGATTCAGTGTGGTCAGTGATGTAGACTTGAGTTAATTGACTCGGACTGAAGTCGGACTTAAATCGCTTCAGTGACTCGACTCAGACCCAACTTGGCAATAAATGATGCACTGACTGAATTCAACTCAAGACTTGTATATTTTTAGTGATTGACTTTCTGCCTTTGGTTCAGTAACATAATATATTCATCCAGAAATCTTATGACTTTGAACACTTCCATCTCTTTTTGTCTACTGATCACATGACAATCTGGCTCAAGCCAAAAGTGTAGGCGCATTTCTCACAAGGAAATACAAATGAGTGAGGCAATGGGCTTGAGGCAGGCTTGAGGTCTGCCCAGCAGTCTGTCCCTCCTGCATATCGGAGGAGCCTTCTAAAATGTTTCCTAACAGCAGAAGACAAGACTTGCCCCCAGAGTGCAAGGTGTATTTCTCAGAGGGGAACAGCAAATGTGTTAGGTAATCAGCTTGAGGAAGAAGGATCCTTCCTTCTAAAGTTTTTGAAGCTTCAGTAATGGGAAGTAAGAGGGATCTTGTTTTGCACTTCTGAAAAAGTCTCCAGCTTTGGGAAGGGAAAGTAAGAAGGATTCTATTCCCCACTTCCAAAGCTGCAGATGGCAAAATCACAAATGTGGAGGGATGGTTCTGCTTAAACTAGTAAAACAGACCTTATTTGACTCTGTCCAGAAATTCTGGAATATAGCTTGGGGTATAAAGTTGGCTCTCAGACTTGAGACTTGACTTGATACTTGAAGGTAGAGACTTCAGACTCGGAATAAAAGACTTAAATACATGACTACCATGTGGTATAGTAGTTTGGGTATTGGACTATGATTCCAGAGAACAGGGTTTAAATCCTCTGATCTGTCATGGAATCCCACTGGGTAACCTTGGAAAAGTTTTCTCTCTGCCTCAAAGGAAGGCAAAGGTGAACCCTCTCTGAACAATTCTTGCTAAGAAAACCCCATGATAGGTTCACCTTAGGGTCACCATAAGTCAGAAATAACTTGGAGGTACACAACAACAATTCCGTAATAGAATGTTCAGACTAATTCTTGAGGTTAGTAGGCCATGGATTACCGAAGTCAAACTAATTCTACTTAGAAGGGGTTAGACCTAATATGCCTTAGTTGTTGGAAGGCACCACATGTCACTGATACCACTTGCGTTTCCTCTAACAGTGCTGAATCTCTGACTGGTCTCTTAAGGTGAATGGAATCCCCAACTTTATCCAGAACAGACTGAACACCACTTTCCATATCAGATGAAGCTCTTATCTCTATTTCTCTAGATAGAGTTTATAGCACACAGTATATGAAATTGTGCTAATTTGCATGAGTTGTCTATATTTACAGGGTTTTGGAAGATTCGTATTTTATCAAATAAAGGATTATTTAAACGTTATCACCCTCCTGTCATAAAGTTTCATATGGGAGTATCTACCCTTGCAAATAACCTGATAGCCTAAGAATTCCAGTGTATTTTACATTGAGTTCTGAAACACATAATCATATTTTGGCAGAGTGCATAGGAAACAGTCTTATACCAGATTAGACTACTAGTCCATCTAGAAAAGTATGGTCTGTACTGACTGACAATAACTTTCCGGGACTTCAGACACAGATCTTTCTCAGCTTTTTGTGAAACTGCTAGGACTGAACCTGAGAACTCCCATATGACTATTGACAAAACTGATGATGATGATGATGATGATGATGATGATGATGATGATGATATATTGGGTGTTATAATTGCCATATTTTGACTTGAAATATATTTTAATATTAATGTGTTCTTATATAGTAATTTTCATTTTAAAATTTAAAATAAACCTTATAAGAATACAGTATGTACTATTTAAATGAAAGATGTACCATTTAAAAATAGGGAACAAATGGCATATATTTGATGTGGTTAATGTCAGCTGATTAAGCAGTGTGTATAAACAATGACATCCTTCATGTTTACTTATGCACACGATGACAGCACCAACAGAAGATGACATGTGAATATGTTAGGTTGCCAGTGTTCATGCACATTCCACACTGGACTTAACTGTAGTATACATCACTGTTGATTGGGGTAGCATTCACTCGTCTCTCCAGATGTTGCCATACTGTAACTCCAAGCATTCCTTACCAGTGGATACGCAGGCTGTGGTTACTGGGAATCATAGACTGACAACACATGGAGGGCTGCACAATTCCTACCACTTTTGTGGCTCTGTGTAAGACAAAAATCTTGCAAACAAATTACATCCTTTAAAAGAATAAAAAATGAAAATGAAAAATTTCACATGCACCAGTTACCAGGAAGAGTCCTGTAAGTGCATTATGCAAGCAACTGCACTTTTTCCAGGATTATGGGGAAACGGACCAAATGTGCCTGCTCCAAGGATGCCCTTCCTCCACAACGCCTTTCCTCATTCAAGGCCTCCATAGCTCTAGCCCTTTTTCTCCTACTGCACCACACTGATCGGCTTAGTTACACTGGTGTAAGGCACCAGAAAAGCTTGCTCCCTGTGTGTCCATTTAAATCCACATGAAAGTAGAGGGCAGAAAGAATATTTGAAAATATTTGAAAAATAGTCAAAGATTAGTTTATTGAGTGTTAGAAACCCTGCTCCAGAGAATCCTAGACATGCAAGTATTGTCACATTTTAGGACTTAACTCTGTGCAAAAAATTCATTTAGGGTTTCTTTTCTTTTCTTTCTTTTTTTTTTGGGGGGGGGGCAAAACACAAGTTCCCACCACAGAAAACAGCTTTTTCTGCATAGAAACAACATCTCTATACTGAAAATGCTGTTTTCTATGCAGGAAACTTATTTTCTGTGCAAAAAAAAAAAAAAAGGTACATCAGTAAAAATAAATCTTTAACTGTGAATAGACTTTGAAAACTGTTCAGTTTTTAACTTTTTCACACGGAGGAGAAACAATTGTGAAATTATTTATTCTTGATTGTAAGAACAAAATTTATTGTGATTTAGTTCCTTTCATGAATGCTGGATTAAGATGCTATATTTCTTTTTCTTTTCTTTTTTTTTTAACTCTATGTATATTATATAAGTGTTGGCAATTGGATGGGTCCCTATTCCCATTCTGCCCAAGAACTACAAAAAATGGTTTTAAATATCAGCAAGATAAAATGCATGCTACAAAATGCCACAAGCAGGAGCAATTGATAAAAGTAGGCAGCATGTCAGGGTTTGTGTGCACACCGTTTGCATCTGGTAGATCATAAGGATTTGTTGGACATGTAGGAACAATTAAGACTACACACTGTGATCTGATATTTTTTTATTCAAGAGTATTTGCATAGCAGTTAGAGGCACTGGGCATTTGGGGGAGTAAGATGCATATGTCTAAATAAGTAAAGATTTATTTAACATGTATTTTAAATAGTGCTTCAGTTCACCAGCTGTTTAACAGAGATTCAGACTCTGGGATGCAAACTCCTTTAGGCTTGTAAGCTTCAACAGTATGCCCATTATATCTGATTTTTAAGAAAATGCCGGTAATCTAGCAGCCCCTGTTTATAGGACTGCTTCACTTTTTTAATCTGAGACTGGAATGTGTTATAAATCAAGCACTGATTTTGCAAAACCAGAAAAAAGTATCCTCAACCCATTTTAAAGCATTATGATCAGATTCACTGCTCGTGTGTTTCTCATTATTCCTGCTTAGAAGCGAGTGGCAAATATCTCTGTGTCAAGTAGGATGACCCAGGTAGTACATTTAAAGATGATATAATTTCGGTTCTTTCCTGGACAGTTTCATGTTGTATAGTTAAAACATGGGGATGGGATCCTTGAAGAGTGAGACCTACTTACAATATATTATGCTTAAACTTCACTACAACTCTGACCATCCCAGATGCATGTACATTTATATGCTGAAGTATCCACCATTGCTCAGGTTAATTAATGATAGTTCACTTTTCATTTTCATCTGCTCTTGAGGATGACTGCCTTACTCTATGGGTGCTCAAATGTTCCTCGTGCTGAGAATCAGTGTCAGTTTATCTTGAGAGGATTTGTCTCTCACAAGCTGGCAAATACCCTACTCAGTATGAATAAAAAATAATTAAGGTGTTCCCAGGCTACTCTCCAAGTGAACTTCATGCATGCCACATTACCTATATGTTAAGTCAGACCATATCAAGCGAGTTTATGCAAATACAGTAGAGTCTCGATTATCCGACATAAACGGGCGGGCCGATAGTCGGATAGCTGAAAATGTCGGATAATCCGGAGGCTCTAAGAAAAGACTTGAAATCACTACGAATTGCAAACATATTGAAGTTTTATTGCAGTAACAGTAAAAGTAACATTGCAGTAACAGTAAAAGTAACATTGCAGTAATGTTCCAGTAACAACATTGTAGTGTATAAAAAGTTCAGTCCTCTGAAAATTTAAAGAAATCAGTCATCCTTTTCTGCTTTTCCGAAGATTGCCGTTTCTTCGCAGCCAAGTCTCGCCATCTTTGCAGCATCATAATGTCGACCCCCGTAGCTTCTTCTTGTTGCTCGATGTACTTCATTGCGATTTCTAGAGCCCTAACCCCATCGCCATGCGAGATTGTGAGAGGTTCAACAGATGATGCTTGCTCATCAATTTCTATTTCGTTGCCGTCGCTATTGATAAGAGCAACAATTTCTTCATCACTAATTTCATACTGATCGTCTTCGTTCATCCAGCTGTCAACCTCTTGCAAAGACACATCCTCACACCCAGGGATACGGTGTACTAAGGGTAGAATGCTTTCTTCGTCTCCATCTGTGCTTTCCATAATTTCATCTTCTTCTTCATTTTCGCATAGCAACTTATTCCATGATCTGACAATTGTTGGAGCGCTAACGTCACTCCAAGCTCTTGCAACCCAATAAGCAACGTCCTTTACATTGATGCGTTTCAATCTTTCAATCATGTCTTGCCCTTCTTCAATTTCTTCTGTCAGTGTCGACAGTAGCTTCCTGCGATAGTTCCTTTTTAGCGTTTCCAAAACGCCCTGATCCATAGGTTGGCATATGGCGGTGACATTAGGTGGCAGAAACATAGCCTTAATGTTCCCATCTTGAAGCTCCTCTGCATCAGGGTGCGCCGGGGCATTGTCTAGCAGCAAGACTGCTTTTCTGGGGCGACCACTGTCTTTTAAAAATTTCTCCTTGGAAGAAACAAATTCCTTAAAAAACCAGTCTTTGAAAATTTCTCTGGTCATCCATGCACTTTTTTGATTTTGGTAATACTTCACAGGAAGAGCGTTCTTTGAAATTGTTTTAAAGGCTCTTGGATTTTTGGACTTCCCAATCATTGCGAGGTCCATTTTGAGGGTCGCAGAAGCATTGCTGCATGCTAAAATTGTCAGCCTTTCTTTACTGCGCTTATAGCCTGGGGCTGCTGCTTCCGTTCTGGCTGCAAGACTCTTACTGGGTAACAGTTTGTAATTGAGGCCGGACTCATCACAATTAAATATCTGATCATCTGTTAGGCTTTCAGCTGCAACAAACTCTAGAAATTTTTTCTTGAATGCCTCCATTTCTTGAAAATCTGAAGACAGTTTCTCTCCACAAACACATAACTGACGGATTCCATAACGTTTCTTCCACCTGTCGAGCCAACCAACGCTGGCTGTAAAATCTGGGTCCCCTTCATCAAATTCCTTTCGAAAATGCAATGCCTTTTGCTGCAAAATAGGCCCTGAAATAGGCACACCTTTGTCTCTAAACTGCAGAAACCAAACATACAAAGCTTCACTGACCTTTTCATAGCCACACTTTTTCATGGTTTTCCTCTCTTTCACTGCAACATCAGTAGCTCTGGAGGAACACCATTTTTCTATCTCCAATCGGTTCTTTCTCCAGTCTCCTACAGTTACCCTTCCAACGCCATAGTCATCTGCTACCTTCTGCAATGTCTCTCCATTATCCAGTCTCTTGATTGCCTCAAGTTTCTTCTCCATTGGCACAACAACCTTCTTCCTTTTTGTTGCCATGCTTTGAGCCTTGTTTTGGGGCCTGGAGGTACTCGCCCTGCTCGCTGCCGCCACCGCTGCCGCCGCGCTTGGGACCACGCTTTGGGGCGAGGCTTTACTTGCCCTTCTCTCCTAGCCACGCCCCCAACCAGCCACGACGTCAGATAATCCGGAATGTCGGATTACCGAAGGACGGATAATCGAGACTCTACTGTATATCCAGTCATTTATGTATGGTGTGGCAACACATAGAGAGATACCTAATTTTATTGATATAGGTACTGCAAATCTTATTCAAAAAACTACGTTTTTGAACTCAACTTACCATTTTTTCAAGTGATATGTTGTGCATTCCCAAGGCCCCAAAAGCACCAAGTGGCCTCTATTTTAAGTCAGACCATCTCAGACAAATTGGATGTAAATCTGTCTGGCTGTTTTCATGTGATATGGTAACAAACAGACAGAAATATTTGTTCCTGTTGTTAACTGCCGTCAATTTTGCTTTGATTTATGGTGGCTCTGTGAGACTTCCAAGAGCCCCTGTAATTAACAGCCTTGTCTTGCAAACTCAAGGCCATGGCTTCCTTGAGTGAGCCTATTGGCTTGTAATGAGGTCTTCTTTTACTATCGCCTTCAACTTTACCAAGCGCATTTTCATCTTTTCTAACGAACCATGTCATCTCATGACAAGTCCAAAGTACAATAGCCTCAGTTTAGTTATTTTGGTTTCTTTTTTTTAATGGTAAAAATAAATCTTTACAAATCCATATCTCCTGAGAAGCAATTAGCATAAAAAGCATAACAAAACCACTACCCAGTTCATAGTACACAGCATACAATACATCACACAAAACAACATACAGTGCAACATACCACATGCCACCTAACATACAATAACCCTTCTACAATAAAGAAGAAGAAAGAATGGGAAAGAAGGAAGGCAAAATAATATAATCGTAATTCTATTACATCTATTAATTCTGTTAATTCAATAGTCTTAATTTTACATCTGAGATTAAGACCATTATGTTAATTGAGCTTAACAAATAGAGAACCTTACTATTTGTTTCTAATATTGTTATAAAAGCTATTTAGCAAATAAAGTATTACAATAGGACTAAACTATAAACATGTTGGTTTCTAAAGACAGTTCAGGCTAAATTTGCTCTTGGATCCATTTATTTGTCTTTTTGTCAGTCCACAGTATCCATAAAACTTCTTCAAGCACAACATTTGAAATGTGTTGATTTTTTTTCCCTTTCAGCTTCCTTCACTGATCATTTCACACCCATATATAGAAATGAAAAATACTATGTCATGAATTATTCTGACATTGGTATTTAGCAATGCATATTTACATTTGAGGATCTTATCTAGTTCTTTCACAGCTGTCCTTCTAAATTTTAGTCTTCCTCTGATTCCTTGGCATTTTGAATACTGACTGGGTCCAGCTATACAAAATATTTAACAAATTCAATGTCTTCATAATCTACTTTAAAGTTATGCAGATCTTATGTAGTCATCATTTTTAACTTGATATTCAAATGTAACCATGCTTTTGCACTTTCTTCCTTACTTTTCATCAGTAGTTTTCTGTCTTTGTTTTTTTCTGCTAGTAGTATGTTCTCATCTACACATCTGCATTAGTGAATTTCTTCCACCAGTTTTCACACCTCCTTCTTCTGAGTCTAATCCCATTTTCCATATGATATGTTCTGTATATGAATTAAACAAATAGATAAAATTGCACCATTGTCTGATATTCTTGTCAATTAGAAACCATTCTGGGTTTGTCTCCCCCCCCCGTAATCCATCCTCACAGTGGCCTCTAGTCCAGAGTATGGGAATGGTCATATGTGGTGGCAATCTATAGCTTTGAATGATCCATGCAGTCAAAGGCTTTACTACAATCTAAGAAGTACAGGCTGATTTTCATCTGTAATCCTTTAGCATATGTTTGCCGTATGATCTCTAATGCCTCTTCCTTTTCTGAACAGGTTGGACATGTAGCATTAGTCACCCCATATACAGCAAACAGTCTTTATTGTAAAATCTTGAGAATAACTTTGCTTACATGCAAGATTAATTCAATAATCCAGTGTACGTTTTAAAATCTCTGGTATTCCCTTTCTTGGGGACTGGGGTATATATTGAGCATTCCCAGTCTGTTGGTCACTGTTTCATTTTCTATATTTGTTGACAGATTTTTGTAAAAATTTGGATGGGTTCTATCCATTTCATCTGTCCCTAGTGCTTTATTCTTCTGATGTGCCTTGAGGGTAGCTTCCATTGCACTTTGTGGGTTCACCATCGAAAAGTTCTTCATTGAATAATGGGATGGTGAATATTTGCCTTTCCAGCCTTGAAGTATAAAGTCCTTTAGCTACAGTACAGGCATGTATTTTGGCCATCTGTTAAATTCTAAGTCATAAGACTATAATTTAAAAAGTACTTATATGTCTCAAAATATCAAAAGTTTTTGTTTTGCCAGAAAGATGTGATCACTGGGCATACCCATGTCATTTGCCACAAGTCATCCCAGTTTCTAAAAGTGGCAGAGGGGTGAGCAGGGGAATAACTGAATGGATAAGGACAATAGTGACAAGAAGGCTTCTCATGCTATTTGATGTGGTGCATTGGCATTCCTTTCCCAATGTGTCAAGGACTTGTACATTATCTCTGTCATGTTACTGCTGTATTTGCATAGAAACTTCCTGCAGACTGGCAGCTGATGGTTTGTGACTGGGAACATTCCACAGCCCACTGCTTGGAGTAATTCTTTTCTACAAGACAGTATGATGCTATCATGCCTAAAAGAAATGGTAGAAATGAATCTTTGTTAAAGCAACCTTCTTTGAAACTGGTGACCAGATGTTCCACTCTGCCCTAGGATCTGCCCTTCTCCAAGGAGTAAAATTTCCTTTCTCTTACATTTTCTCCCCTTTCAAACAGCAGAAGGTATATCAGAGAGATTCTGTGACCTTCAATTGTTGGATGAAGAGAAGAGATTCCTCCTCTTCCCTACTCCATGCCTCTGCTGCATTTTGCATTTTAAAAATTATCCATTACAGCAAGTGTGGTGTAGTAGTTTGAGCGTGTGACTATAACTCTGGAGACCAGGATTCCAATCTCTGCTCAGCTGTGGAAACTCACTGGGTGACCTTGGGCAAGTTGCACTCTCTCAACCTCAGAGGAAGGCTATGGCAGAGCCCCTTCTGAAAAAAATCTTGCCAAGAAAACTGTGTAGGAGTTACCCTTAGGGTCACCATTAGTCGGAAGTGACTTGAAGGCACACAACCAGAACATTGCAGCTAGGAAGGGAAAGGCTATTGCTTCCCTTTTGCAGTGCTGCAGCTGCCCATACCCACCTCACACAATGCAGTGAGAATTATATTTTAAAATTACTGTTCTTTTTGTGCCAGCTGGAGTTTCTCACTAGCCCTATTAAAGTACAGTGTGTGTATATGAGTATTCTCCACCTGCTCTATAGCTATTGGGACAAGATTGACCTGGCAAAATAAGAGTTTGCAACTGACTTTTTAGTGGCATAGTTGTTTTTTCTTTAATTTATTTATATATTGTTTAGCTTCTTTCAGCCTGTTAGGGCCTCCAAAGAGATGTACAACAAATCAAAACAGATATAAATATTATTCAAAAACAACCCAAAACAATTATTAAAAGTCCATTTTAGAGACGTATATGCACACAAGTAAAACATGCCTTATTTGGTATGGTACTGCATTTTAATGTAAGCAACTAAAAAAATTGTTCTGGAGTCATATGTTCAGAAAAACTATTTTTTTAAAAGGTTTAAGCCTCTAAAAGGAAGTATTAAAATGCACGAAAACCATCCCATTCCAAACCTAGCAAGACTCTTCAGTGAGCTCTAAATAGGTGAATGAGATTTGAATCATGAATTTATCTCACTTTACAAAACGTTATGCAACCCAACCTCAAGTGAATAAATCATCAGCTCTGTGGTCCTCACATTAATCCATATTGATATTTTCTATACTTATTATTTCTGAAGTTTTTTTTCTAGCAGAAGCTGTCCAATATTTACAGTAGCAGCAATTGACAGTTACATTATAATTATTCATTGGTGTATGACCACCTAGCTTGCATAATAAATAAATTTCTACTAAGGATACATGAGCCAGGATCCTATGTGGTCAAGATCTCACACAGTGGACTACAATCCAGAACTTTGATATTTTCTCTGCTTGTACAATGAGGCATTGCTGCAGGAACAAAGCCAAATGCAGCGATGAAGGGGAATTCTGCTCTGGGGAATTCTACTCTGTCAGCCTTGGAACAGGATCTAGGCCAAGGAAATAAAGAAGTATTGCTTTATTTTGACATTTTATTGTTGATAACAGTTATTCAAGTATTGATATCAGTTCTGCAAAAGTCCTGCTGGCTGGGGAATTCTGGAAACAACAGTCTGAAAAAGTAATTTTCTGAACTCAGGATAGGTTATGAGTTGTATTTGTAAGACTACTGGTCCAATTGGTCCACTACTGCCAGCTGTCCAAAGTTTTGTTTTTTTAGGGGGAAGGTGCTTTGCTATTACTGCTATATGACATACTATTAAATAGAAATGCCAAGAAAAGAACTAATGTTTGTCCAAAACTTGTCCATAATAAGTTATAAATAAAAAGGTGAATAAGTGGGTCTTTTTTTTTTTTTGCAATAAATAAATAAATATAATTAAGTTGCAATAACATTGCAATGGAACAAGATATAACTTTGCTTATTTTCGAAGAAAACTAATTGTTTTAGTTACTTTCCTACTAACACAGTGTGTGTGGCCTCACTACTTAGGTATGTTTTGTACCACAGGCTTCTGGTGTTTGTAAAAAATGTAACAAAAACATTTCTACTAGTTTTTTTTTTTCAATTACAAAAAAGTAAAGAGTTACTTTAAAACTGTAATTATAATAGCAGCTGACAATATTTGTGCTTTGAAATAATCAATGTAATTAATTACACTTTAAAGCAACTTTCTGTTTTGTTCCTGAACTGGCTGCATTTCCAGGCCTTCCCAACTGTTCTTTCTCTGCCAGACACTGACACACATTACTGCAATAGCATAAGCTTTATGGTTGGTAAATGATGCAGTAGACGGTACACAGCAGAGAAGCATTCAAGTCCTGCTGACAGGATCCAGCATCCCCTCTCAGCCAAGTGGTCCCCAAACAAATTCTACTCAGAGTATCCCTTGGTCAGCAATTCAGCCCCCATTGCTGGTTTTATGGGGCACTTGGCTCTGGCTGATGGAGGATGGATTCGCAAGGGTTATTTAATGCAGAAGCAAACAAAGTGAATCAAAGTATGCAAACATGACCCACCCCAATAGCTATAGAAACTGTCCAAGCAGGTCAGCAGCAAGGAAAAAATTTAGTCCACCTGTTCTTTCTCCACCTTCATATTTTTTCCCAGTCTCAAATTGCAAAGTGAATATAAAATTGTCCAACAGGATCACTAGTAAAAATGAACGTATGCGCTATGAGGAACAGCATAGAGAGCTGGTATGTTTAGAGAAGGCAAAAGGGTGACATGATAGTCAAAGACTTTTTTGACAATAGCTATGTGAAGGGTTTGCTATTTTGGTGGTATGACGCTATCATGCCTAAAAGAGATGGTAGAAATGAATCTTTGTTAAAGCAACCTTCTTTGAAACTGGTGACCAGATGTTCCACTCTGCCCTAGGATCTGCCCTTCCCCAAGGAGTAAGATTTCCTTTCTCTTACATTTTCTGGAAGATGGAGCAAGAGGACTTCCAGCCAAGATGTCGGCGCAGCTGGTAGCCTGAACCACTGGCTCAGGACTACCTGCTGCGAATCCAAGGGGAAAACATCCCCTGGGGACCTCGGGGTCCCCTTTAAAAAACTCCCCCTTGGCAGGTAGGGAGAGCGGAGCAGCTCACAGTTCCCAAATTGTCCCGGCACCGGTGGAGAAGGGGAGGAGGAACTGGCACAGAAAGGACGGAGGACAGAGCTGAATGCCACGGATTCACAGCCAGTTGGATCTGATAAGCACTGGTGAGAACCGTTTTTAAAAGAAGAAGGGGTAACTCAAGTAACCAGTTGAACAAACAAGCTGAAGAGAAGTAAGATTTTAAAAGTCAAAACTAATTCCTACATTCGGTATCTTATTGGGGTTGTCTGTTGTGGATGTGGAGAGCGAAGTGTTGTGGAGTGGTGGTGACGGGGAAGACTCGGAGGCTGTAATGGCAGATGTGATGTGCTGAAATCGAGCTGGAAAGTGATGCTTCCTCCCTTGGAAGTAATTGATCGAGCTCCCCCCCTCTAAGCTCGAGCGCTAACTTTGTAATCGGAAACTTGTGGAGAAGTTGTATATTTGTTGGGATTGTAGTTTTAAAAAGAACCTTTGTTTCAAGTGCTTGCTTTTGACTTTCTTTTTATAAGACTGAGAGAAAGGGGGAAGGAGGAGAGGATTTTGAAGATCAGCGGGGGGAAGTGATGGAGCACACTCCATTAGAGATGACAGTAAGATTTTTTCTTGTTTTTATCTGCGAAGAGAAATGCTTGGATCTTTACTCATATTGACATATTTTAATGAATTTTAAGATTTTAATGTGGAATAGTTTTTAAAGAATTTTAAGGATTTGATGTGGATTAGTCTCATCAAGAGAGGTGAAGAGGAGATGAGATAGAACAGAAGTTATGGACAAATGAAATATTTTAATGAACTATAAGATTTTATTGAGGAATAGTCTTTCTTTCTTCTTTTTTATAAAATTTTTTTTTTAAGGATCTGATGTGGAACAGCCTCATCAAGACAGGTGAAGAGGTGAAGAGTTAGAGTGTTACGACTGTAAAATAACTTTGAAATAGAAACTTGATGACAAATGAACTGTAAGTAGTACTAACGAATTTAAAAGGTGGAATGTATAAGACTGAGGTTTTCCTCTTTTTCTAGTGGATGAACTTTGAATGAACTACTTTAAAGAACTTGTATAGTAAAGGAATTATGACTTTGGACAGATGGGAAGTTTTACTTGATTGACTAGCCCCTGATTTTTGAAATGAATTAGCCTCAAGAAGAGAAGTGAAGATCTTAAAAGAGACTGTTACCAGTAATTTTTAATTTTTAAAAGACTATTAAGATGAAATGGATTAGTATATGAACTGAAATTATAAATGAATTAATTTTTGGAAGTGACAAGTGATAGATGAAACAGATTGTAAGAAATCAGAATTTTGATATTGTAGATTTAGACATTATTGATTTTGTATTCTAAGACATTAGTTTTTTAAAAAATAGCAATAATATATAATAATATAATAAGTATATATATAGAAATAATATTGAAATATATAGGTTCTATAAAATAGCAATTATTGGTATATAAAAGCTTTAATAATCATTGTAACAACTGATATATTGTAGAGAATAAGCTGTTTGAATGATTGTTTGATTTAGAGATTTAATTTTACAGACTCTGGAATATATGTAGAAGGTAGTAGTAAGTAAAGGTATGGCTACAGGTCAGAAGAAGACAGCACAGACACAAATTCAACCACAAGTTTTAGAAAAGAGAGGATCTACAGGTTCTAAAACAATTGAGGTCAACAGGCTATTAGAAGAGCTTCAAAAATGAGAAATGATATGATGGAAGAATTAAATCACTCACTCCCACAAGAACTATTGCGAAAGGAAAGAGGTGAAAAGTGGATAGAGGATTTAGAAAGGGATTGTAGATGGGGTGATACTGCACCTATCCTGAAGTCCATGGTCTGGGAAGCAGCCAAAAAAAAAAAAAATGGAACTCAGCAAAGGAATGGCTGAAGAGATTACTCAACTAACAGAGTGACAGTCTGCTAGTGTGGCAGGGCGTTCTCCAAAGAAAGTCTCAAAAACTAGGACTACTTGTAGGGCAGAACGTACCTCGAGGGCAAATCCTCTTCCAGGGAGAACAATAAGCTCCACAAAGGAAAGGATGCTCAACAATGGCGCATCATTTTACATGATGGTTTTATGATGTGCTGCCAGTGTTTCAGGGTCTTCTGGTTGCAACAGGTTGTAGTGTAAATTTATGTAGATGGGCCTCGCCTTGTATGATTTTCCGGAATCACAAGTGCTCAACTTGGGGAAAACATGCTAATCCCCTCAAGTTGGCTCCTCTGTGGCTGAGGACCCTTTGTTTTTCGTGGGCTTGCACAGCTTGAGGTCTCCTTGGGCTACGTGACTGGGGATTTTACTGGCCTGACCTAGTTCTCGGTCATTCAACTGTTTTTGCCTACGTGCTCTTCCAGGCACTTCTCTGGCAAGGTGGATCACATTTCATATTAAAAATTGTAGTCCCCGGGATAGGGTGTACAGTGGGGTAACAGGCTTCCTATGTGCATCTAGTTGGATATTGTGTTAAGAGAATGCTCGGCAAGACAGACTTTGGTCTGATCCAGCATGAATTTTCTTATGTTCTTATAACATAGAATTTATAATATTCCTTGCTGTCATGTGCCTTCAAGTTGTTCTCTACTTATGGAGACCCTATCATGGGGTTTTCTTGGCAAGATTTAGTTAGAGGGATAGAAATCTGAAAACAATGGGAGCTTTCTTCTAATGGTATCTGTACTGTATATTGGGGGATGATATTGTCAGATTTGCAGATGGGGATGGAATGGTCAAACCTCCTCTCTGCTCATTGTGGATTCTTTCCTGCCCCTAGTATTCAAAATTATAACCCTCTACATGTGACTGATAGCTATCAATTAAAGTCACATCAGCATTGGCCCTGAGTCCATCTTCCCAATAGCAGGCTCCAATAAGATACTCCTGAAACCCATTTCAGAACACTCATCTGCAAATGGCAATTCCCAATAAACAGTTAAACATGAATAAAACCAATATAAGTGCATAGAATAAATAGGTTCTCAGAAACTAGCATCTCTCAACTAATCATATATACAGAAGTTGGTTTTCAAAGAACTTACCTCAAATGAAGTATGTTTAGGATCTCAGTCATTGTAGATAAAAGCTAACATGTAGGAGTTTTCAAAGCAAATACCTCTCAAATGAAAATCTCATCTTTCCAAATCATCATCAGTGATGATTTGGGAAGATCGAATGGGGTATATAATGTTGGGAGTGGCAACCTTTGCATGCCTAATTAAATGGCTAGTTTGTTTGCATGTCTATTGTAAGCATAGAGAGATAGCCTAGAGAGAACTTCCTGTTTGTTGGTTAACACCTCTTCCTCCAGCACGTACACATTCCTTGTTCTTTAAAAGGTTCTCTTGGCATTTACTCCTCCTTTTTTCGTCTTCGCCTTTTGACCTGAAAGCAAGCTCTGAGATTTCCCAATAAGGATTATTTTCAGCAAGCATGTGAGTGCTTAATTTTCTTACTACCTTCTTCAAGAATTGAACCTGTATAGACTATGTACAAGATGTTGTGAGTAAACTCTTTTATATTTTAACCAAACTGTTTTTGTGTTTATTTTGAGCTAGATTAAATGTGTTTGGGGTGGTGTTACAGAAGTGGGACTGGTGATCTGTTCAACTTCCGTTTTTGTGCAATTACTAAAAAACTCTGCTGATTGAGAGTCTCATTACCAAAGTCTCTCAATATCAAAGATCTTTTTTCAATTTCCCCAACATATAATATAGTGGAAAGTAGAAGTATTCTGACATAGGTGAAACACTTTAAAGGATCTATAAAGTAGTAGTGTGTAAAGAGCTATCTGGGAATACTAGACAACAAGGGCAAGTACTGAATTTGATCAAATTAATTTTGGAAATTTAGTCATGGTTGTGAGAAAAAGAAGTTGTTAACATTAAAGAAATGCTTGCCACTCGTTGACCCATTAGCAATATATCACTAGCATTAAGTAAAATCTACGATATAAAAGTGAAAGTCTGTCTGTGAGTTTGTCTGTTTGTCTGCGTCAGGCAGGTGAAGACCTCATATGATTGACTCTGTAAGGTGAGAAGATCTCATATGATTGGTGGGCTGTGAAGACTCTATGGAATCCTGGGGTTGGCAGTTTAGGGAGGGGCCTTTAGAATTCTCAGCCAGAGAGCTCTTGGGCCTCAGGTCAGTTGCTATGGAGATGAGGCCTACCATCAATAAGGATGCCAGAAAACATTTGGGAGGCCTTTGTGAGAAAAATTTAAGTGGTATACACAACATAGTTACAAGGTCTTTCCCCCTCACACAGTAGATTGTATGAAATTCAAAACAAAAAATGCTTCCAGAAAAATGTAAAGCCATTGCAGAAATTCAAAAGAAAGCAAAAAATATCAAAAGCCAATACATCAATGTCACCAGAGAACACAGATTGGATTGGGGACTATGGGGAAAAGTTACAGGTACCGGAATAGTCCAGTTGCTATGGACACAACACCTAGCAGCAAGGAGAGCAGTGTATTTCTATAGGAACTCAACCTCTGTATGTTAATAACTACAAATACTGATTGGATCAGGGAATATGGAGAAAAGTTACAGGTACTGGAATAGGCCAGTTGCTATGGAGATGAGGCCTAGCAGCAAGGAGGACAGTGTATTCCCTCAGGAACCCAAACTGTGTATATAAATAACTCTGAATACAAATTGCATTGGGAAATATGAGGAAAAGTTACAGGTACTGGAGAAGACAGCATGGTGAGTTCTTAAGAGGAACATAAAATTCTGGGCAATGCTGGGTAAACATGCTAGTATACTATGAGAACCAGCATGCTGTAGTGGTTTGAGCATTGGACTGTAACCCTGGAGACCAGGGTTCAATTCCCCTCTCAGCTGTGGAACTCCACTGAGTGACTGTGCGTGTCACACACACTTAGTCCCAGAAAGACCCATAATAGGGTTGCCTTAGGGTTGCCATAAATTGGAAACAACTTGAAGGCACACAACAACAACATACACTACTCACAACTGTTGCCACATTTAATGGAATTATGAAATGATTTTGGAGGTATCATTTTAAGTGTACCTTCCAGTTGTCACTTACTGGCACTTTTTAATATCATTTTGTCTGAGAGCAATCTCTGATAAAAATTTAAGACGATTATATCAATGATATACTGATGCAGCTAACCACATAAATATTTAGGACTTTGGCTCTGTACTTTTCTATAAAAGTTTGTTCTAAGTCAGACTTAGGTCTTTTCCACAAGATGACACTTTTCTCGGTCACTGCGCTGCAAATTTGGGTATGGAAGGGAGCATATTAGCAATGCTCCCCTCCGCACTGCTCGCTCCCTGCAGAAGGGAGTGGGATAGCACAGCACAGCTGGGCACTTGCCATTGCTGCACCGGGGCAGGAAGCATCACAATTGCACTTTCACAGCTTCTGCACAATGGTAAGTACAGGAGCACTGTGTGATGGGAGGTGTAAAATGTATTTTTTTCGTTTTTCAAACACTGCGTGAGTGTGACACTTTGTGACAGGATGTCAGTGGGACAGCAATGACATTGTGCAGAAGCATGACCTACCAACCACTGCCATCCCATCACAGAAGTGACTCAGCAACATCATGCAGAAATGGCCTAAGTCAACTCTAATGTGATTATAGTCCCTTCAAGTTAATGGCACCTTATATGTGGTGCCACTAAGCACTAGGAGGCAGGACTAGATCTTTGACCTTTCTTTGGCATTTTTAGCCATGGAACCTGAAAGACAATTATTGGAATGTAACTCTTCACTGCCTTCATTCTTGAAGGAAGCAACAAATAATTAATAATTTTCTTCCTGTGGTGAGAAAGTCTTTGAAAATTGCAGAAAGAAATTTTGCAAAGATTCTCTTCAGCAGGCTTTCCTTACTTGACAAACTTGTTTGTTTTCATAAAAATAGTTTTGAATATGCTTTCCATCCCAGAAATTGTATACTTCCCCCCCCCAGCATGTAATAAATCCTGTATCTACCTGATCATTTACTGAGATGGACTCATCCTAATAGTCCTGGTGCATGTCAAAAGGAACACCGCTAATACTACATCACTGCTACTGCGGCTGGCAAAGTTACTTTTTTGGACTGCAACTCCTCAAGCATCCAGACACCATAGTCTGTCAGAGCTGCATTCCAAAAGTTCCCAGTCTAAGTAACTTGTTGCTTTGATTAGCTCCTCCGCAGATCCAGGTTGACTTGCTTTGCTTGCCATTTGGAAACTGTCTGACCCCTTGTTTCAGACCATATCAGTGGCTCGGATCATTCTGACATCTGATTGTCTATTCCAGAACGTGACTACTTCCCTCTGTTGGAATGCATTTCCTCTCTGTAGTCCTGTGGAACCATAGTTGATTCCCTTGGTTCTGATCCCAGCTTGCCCTATCAAGCTGGTTTTGACCTTAGGTTTGCTCTTAGTTTTGCTCATTGGTCTGTCTACCTCACTATTATCTGGGTTTCATATATGGGTAGTTTAGTAGTTTGCAGTGCATTTGGAAATTCCAGGGACTTGAACCTGGGACATTCTGCAGTAGAACCATGTGCTTTATCTTGACCTGTGGCCTATTACTTTTCCTGCCTCTGATCTTCCTTCTTGACTAGTGGCTGAACAAGTCACTGTCACCATCATAAATATCAGCATTCCAGCAAGCATTAAAATTCATTAAAGCACTGCAACTTATTGGATCCAAATACAAACCTGTTCAATTAATAGTGCACTTAGACCTGTCCTCTTAATGTCAGTTTAATTTTGTCTCCAGTTAATAATGTACATTATCTGTTGTATCTTTTAGTTATAATGGATTAGATTCAGTTATACTTGTGCATGTCAAGGTGTTCACTGTGACTGGCAATGCACGTAACGGCATGTTGTATGCCATAATACTGATGAGAAGGTCAAAATAAGTAGAAGTATAATTATACAAATGGAGAAACTGTTGTTTATGGAATGAAACCTGTTCTTACAGCTGTGGTATGAAACTATGCAGACATATTACTACTGGAGCAGTAAAAAATCCAAAATCACAATACCAAGTGACAACAGTTTTGCTCTGGATGTACTCTTAGCCGGCTAACCAGTAATCAAATGGTAATTTTGCCTGCATGCTTTCTGAGCCTATTTGATTTTCTATATTCATGCTAATGTTGTCCTAAGATTAAAATTCATGTCTCATTGTGTCATGTATAGATGACAGAGGATCATTCTGCATCTGTTGTCTAGATTATTGGATCTAAGAAAAACAAGCTCACTTGCCCTGAACTCACCTTTTGGAGTGGTGTAGTTGCTGTACTCCATGTGATTTTTTATGTGTGCATGTGCAAGCACACACATGGTAGTATCTACAAAATAATGCACATTAAAAAAAATCTCTTTACTTTTGTTCTACGCATTATATTCAAAGGTATTGGTCAAAACTTTTTTGAGTAGTAAGATATAGTGGCTAGAATGATGACCCTGAGTGATTCATCATTATTTGTTATCCTGATCACTAGATAGTTTGAAACAATCCTTACTTCACACCCTGGGCTATTTCATAATGTTGTTTCTTCAGAGAGTTTTTGATGGAAGGGCAGAATACAAATGTAATAAATAACCTCATCCCTAAATAGGAAAGTTGCCACAGTTAAACTTCAGTACTCAATGAGAAGAGTGCCAGAAATAGCAACTCCAAGGTTCCTTGAGAGAGAAGAGTAAATTGAGAGCAGTTCTGAGGTTTGTCTCCCCAAGAATCCAAGCCATGTGTTGTGTCTGGACCCTTTATTTCCTTTCAAGCCATTTGATGGTGACAAGAAGGGATAGTTTTGGCTCTTTCTTCTCAAAGCAAACCCAACAGAATCTTTAATGTGGCAAGCAGGAATCACCAAAAGCTTCTCTCCCACTTCTTTTCTTGCAGAGTGTGTAACACAAACAACAGGATATGGGTCAATGTAAGGCCAGTTTTTTGAGCCTTGGGAGCTAAATGTTAAGTAGTGCGCGTTCTTTTGTTGCAGATTTGAAAGTCACAAGAATTTTCTAAGTGTTGGAAATGGCGAGGCAAATATGTACCTGAAGGCAGCACAGATTTTTAGTCCTAAATTATTTGCAATGCAATCAATATTCCACCACTGAAAATTAATAAATAGTTAAATAATTACTGTATACAATGTTTGTTTAACATCTTTGAATGCTGTGGACAAAGAAGAGCAGCTCTTCAGATCTGTATATCTATAGATGGCACCAAACCAAGCAATGCAGCTACCATGTAAGAAGACAGAAAGAGGATTCAAGATGAACTGGGCAGAATAGAGACAAAATGAACAAAAAGAATATGAAGAAGTAGTAAATGTGAAGTTTTTCATTTAGGCGTTGTTACTTCCGGCATGGCACCCTTGGGTGAGGGCCCCAGATATCATTTGGTATCATCTAATTTGGCCTTAGCTGGACCCACTCTCAGTTACCTCACTCCACATGTTTGTAAGTTCTCCGGACAAGCATGGACATGAGTGCGGCCGCTAATTGCTCTTACATTCTAATCTCTTTTGAGGCCAGCAACATAAACTTCACTCCCTGCTTCAGGGAACTTCCCACGTGCACTTTACAATAGATGCGTGGCTCTCAGCCGAGCCAGCCTGGTAAACAAGTCATTTGCGTACCATTGTAATCAGGAGATAATCCCATCAGGTTAAAGTGAACCTCTCTCAGTCTTTTGTCCAGCGCCAAAACTCCTTTTGTTCTCACCTGGCTTGCCATAGCCGAAAGGCAAAAACTTCCCTATAAAAACCTCAGATTTCCAAGCAGTCTTCGGACTATTTGGACTGCCATCTTGCCTTGCCGCCGGTTTGTCTAAAGAACTCCCCTCAGCCCGCCACGCTGAGCTTTCCACTTCGGAACCTCATCTATCTTTCCCAGGGACATGAGGACATGAGTATTACTCATCCTTACGTTTTCCCCCTTCTGCTTCCCAGTTAGATAGAGTGTGTGTGTTGAGTTTATTTGCTGTTGTTTCTCAATAAAATTGTTACTTTGTTACTTTTAAATCCTTGTGTGCCTATTCCCTGACCTGAAGCCGTAGACATTGGGTTAAAAGGTCATCGCAACGTTACCCTGCCTCTTGCTAGCCAAAACAGTGTTCAAGCTAATTTTCCCCAATTTGGTATTTTAATTGGCAACCTGGGCACCCCTCACGGGACCCCCCAATTCTCAGGGTAACAGCGTGAATAATCAGGTGCACAGATAAAGGATGGTGTTACCTGCTAGCAGTACATGTTAAAAAGAGCTAAGTTTTTTAACAGAACAGAAAGTAATTATGAGTCACCAATACAATGCAGCATCTAAAATGCTTAATGCAATTCTAGACTTCATAAGTAGCTGAAAAGTGTCCAGATCATGATAACCAATTATACTACTCCATTCTGTTTGGTCAGCCTTAATGTGGCAAGCAGGAAAGACTGAAGGCTTCTCTCTTGGTTCTTCTCTTGCAGGTATGTTACATTGGAGTTATGTGTCATTTCTGGATAATTAAAAACACAGATTGACAAATAGGAACATGTCCAGAGGATGGTGACAAAGATGGTGAGCAGTCTAGAAACAAAACAGCACAATAAAAGGATAAATGAGTTGTGTACATTAAATCTAGAAAAGAAATAGATAACATCTTCAAATATATGAAGGGCTGCCACAGACCCATGGAACAAATTTGTTTTCTGTTGTTCCTAAAGGTACAATCCAAACTAGTGGGTTCAAATTCCAAGAGAAAGCATTTTAACTGAACAGAAAGAACTTCTTAATGGAATGAACATTCAAAAGTCCTATAGACTGGCTTGGAACCACTCTTCTTCATTTAGAATTTTTTAAGCCTAGGCTGGATGGCCATCAATAGGGGATACAGTAGTAGTGGATTTCTCACATCAGCAAAGCACTGGACTTGATAAACTTTGAGATTCCTTATGACTTTATTAAGTATTCCAAGAGAGTCACACCAAAATTTCCCCCAAAACTAATATAAGAGTGTTTTACAAAAATTCAGTATAGTAGCAACAGCATCCTATGTTCTGTGAATCTGGTACAATATACCTCTTGAACATTGAATATTGGGTCTAAATCCCAGTTGTTAGTCCAAGAAGTGTAGACCTAACAAATCAATGGGACTTGGTGAATCAACACGTATAAGGTTAAGTTCCACTGAGTCGATCAGTCCATTCTACCTAAGACTGACAACTGGATTTAGGCCTTTTCAGCTCCCAAATGTATTTTAATTTTTCCTCTAAAATTATCATTTGAAGGACTTTCACTGAAAATACAAATAAAAATTAATTTCTCAGCATGTTCTCATAGACATTCTGAAACCTTGCACACATGTAGATTAAACTAGATTGATATAAATAATATTGTTGCTGAATAATTTGTGAGAAGGAAAAATTCAAATAAGAAAGCACAAACTTCCCCTTATGCTTTGAGAATGTATATAGATTTGTATAATGAAAATTGATATTGGCAAGGTTGTGAATGACCCTCAAGTTAAATGCTTCTCCATTAGAAAATAAATGAACAGCAGATAAATTTGATGAGGATCATAACCTCTTCATGGATAATTTATAATGGAGCAAAAGTTTTTAAATAAACTATGCACAACAAATAATATGAGTATTTGGGATCTGTATGCATGCTTCCAATGGTGACTTCTAGATTATAGAGCTTTGTGATCAGCTCACCATTCTAGGATGCTATCGAAATGCCCATCATTTTATTAATGCTTTTCGATATCACCTTTGAATGAGAGGCTGATGAAAAATATTTTAAACAAATAAAAAACATCATCATAATGGGCTGATTATGTGTGGAGGAAAGCAGAGGTATTGTACTATAGTCTGTGAGAAAGTTAAATGAAGAATAGGAAAGAAGGCTGAGATAGGCAACTTCAGTGGATGTTGTCACCTTATTAGCTAGCCCCAAAATTCATGTACAGCCGCTTCTATCTCAACTTCTTTCTGGATGGAGAAATCTGAATTTATAGATTGGAAGCCAAAGGAGGGCTAACATTTGTAACATCAGTCAGTTCTTGAATCCACTTGTGACTGGGAGATACCTCCCACGTCTGTCTTTTTCTCTCTGTTGTGTTGCAGGTAACTGAGACTGTGAGCCTTTAACCAAAGATTTGTCTTTTTAATTGTGTAAAATATTTATTGAAATGCTAAACAAAGTAACAAGCAATACTTGAATGCATTTACTGCCTAATGGCAGAAAAATAGGATCTACTAAAAATAAAACTAAAGCCTCCAACCCCCAATATGTACCTATGTGTTTATGTGCCTTCAAGTTGCCTGTTGGCTTATGGCAACCCCATGAATTTCATAGGGTTTTCTTAGGCAACAAATACCCAGAAGTGGTTTTGCCAGTTCCTTGCTCTGAAACACAGCCTACAGTAGCAGTACCTGATATTTGGTGGCAGTCTCCTGTCCAAGTATAACCAGGTCTGATCTTGCTTAGCTTCCAAGATCAGATAGGAGCTGATGCCTTTAGGGTATTTAGGCCCCTACTCCCTCTTCAGGAACTGGCAAAAGTGTGTTGGAAGCAGGGCACAGACCACCTCTTTCCTTGTTTCCCTAAAAAAATTGCAATGAAATGATTAATGGATTAACAAGATGGAAGCCCAGAAGCCCCTTTCTGTTAAGGGAATCCAACCATTTAACACTTTCATTTAATCTTGAGTGTTGGACTATGATCCTGGAGACCCAGGTTTGATTCCATGCTTGGCCATGGAAGCCCACTGGGTAAATTTAGTTCACCACAGACCCAGAAAATCCCCTACTAGCCTCACCTTATGGTCACCATAAGTCAGAAGCAACAACAATAAGGACTTTTGAAAACAACAATAAACCCAGAGTACAGAATATTGAAATGGCTGGCTTATGCCCAGTGAACTTCTATTATTGACTGGGTTCAAAATATATCAGACAGATAAATATTTATCACACAGTTGAAGTCAGTTGTCCTTACTTCATGGGATTTGAAAGGTTATCAGGTTTTGGAGCTCAATTTTCCTGAGGTGCCTTACAAATCTTCAGAGCTCCGCTAGTTATTCTATCATCCTTGAATAGGGAAGCTTGATAGGTAACATCAAGCAGTCCAACATCTTATTTTTGTTCACCAGATTTGAGTTTATGAAGCTGACACTATTGTCTTAATTTTTTCTCCAAACTAGGAAAAGCGGCTGCAAGAAGAACTGCAGAGACACATGCATGAAGAATTATGGAACACAGCAGAACATATTTCTGGACTGTACCGTTCACCGCTGCCAATGTGGGGTCTACATGGGGCAGAACAAGGGCCATTTCCGCACCAGTCTGTTATAGTGCTATTATTCCACTTTTAACATCCTATGGAATCCTGGGGTTTGCAGGTTAGTGCGGAAATGGCCAACATTTAGACTGTTCTCTTCTTATTAAGCGGTTCTCTCGCTAGTTTTCCCGAGTCCATCCTGCATCAATCGGGTCCTCAAGTGAACACCAATCGCACGCTTTCACCATCAGTTTATCACAAGCCTTCTTGAACTCCTCGCACTGTCCTATAGTCCTAAACTCTCTTTGAAAGCCTACAGAGTATTGTTTGTTTGTTTGTTTGTTTAAAGACTGGTTCCAACCAGTACAGGCGAAAGAAGAAGAAGAGGAGAGGTCAAGGAGTGCGTGCCTCGCCTGAGGAACGGGAGGAGCGGTCGGGACACGACTCTGAGGAAAAGCCTCTCTCCCCTCAGGACTCCACCGGCACGCGGGACTCGGGCGCCCTGGGCGTGGGGCGGAATTCGAGGGGGAAGCTAGTTAGCGGCCCGTCTCGCCTGACGGACAAAACTCATCCCCGCCGCAAGCCCCTCCTCCGCTCAGCGCCTTCTGCCTCCCCTCCCCTCTCGCCCTGTAGTAGCCATGACAAGAAGGGCTACTAGTAGTCACCGCGGCTATGGGCTCCTCCCGCCGCCAGACCCAGAGGCGGCGGCGCGCCTCTGAAGACAAGTTCCCGGCGAGCGAGGGCAGGAGAGAGGGAGGCCGTTGTCGCCCTCGGGTCCTGCTTCGGGGCTTCCCTGGGGGCCGTTGGCGGGCTACTGTGGGAAACAGGATGCTGGACTAGATAGGCCTGAGGGGGGGAAGAAAAGTCTGAGCAGCAGCCGGGCTCTTCTTCTGTTCTCTCTTTCTCCTTCCCCCGCCCTCTCCCGCCGGCTCCGCGCAGCCGGTCAGTCTGAGGGGAGCGCTGCTGGAGGAGCGGCGGCGGCGGCGGCGGCATCGCCACAAGGGAAGGCACCACAGCGGCAGGCAGTTAGAGAGGGACAGAGAAAGAGTGAGAGGGAGGCAAGGCGAGCGCCCTTCTTCCTCTCCTCCTCCTCCTCTCACTCCCTCTTTCACCCCTCCGTCTCTCTTGTCTTCCTCCTCCTCCCCCCGTCTCCCTCCCTCACTCCTTCAACTCTCCCCCGCCTGCCAAACACACACACACACTCTTCTCCTCTTTCTCCCTCTCCCCCCCCAACCGCTTCTCCCCTCACGCGCACAGTCACGCGCGCGCGCCCCGAGCCAAGCTCCGGCTTCTCCCCCCCCCAACCGTCATCTCCTGTCTATGAACCCGGCACGTTGACTTGCTTCCCTCTCTTTCTCTCAGTCTTTCCCTCGCACGCTCTCGCTCT
>CAOLHI010002516.1:90000-251109 GCA_948474755.1 Ctenosaura bakeri
TTCAATGTGAATGTCAACATTTGGAGGGGAGTTTGGAAACTGAAAGTCTTTTAAGATTTTTTTTTTATGTAGAAATCTTGAATAAATAGATTATGGTTTGTCAACTAATGAAATTTTTATTTTCCTTTGAATCAGATTGAACATTTTAATTAATACACCTGAAAGATTCTTTTCAGTCAAAGCAAGTTCTGGATAAGCACTTTCCCATATACCTTAGGTGGGAATCGTACATGGAGATTTGGGCCTTTGGAGAGGCAAGTATTAATTTGGGGAATGCGGGTAGTTTTTATGTTGCAAAAAACAGAAGACCTACAGTTCAAATCTTATATTATAGAAATGGTAAGACTGTTCATCTGTGAGGAAAAGTAACGCAATTAGGTAATTTGCTTCTAATTTTTAACCTATGTAATTCATAGTATTGTTAGATATGCAGTACCTCATGCAGAGATTCACATAGGTCTCAGCGTAATGAAGTGAGGAGAACAGGAAGTCATCTATTTTTAGTACCAATTAATTCCCTCTCTATACAAAATGAATTTATAAAAAAGGAATTGGGATATCAGTAAAGGAACTTATATAAGGCAACAAAATGAACAAATAATCATGGAACAGTTGATCAGATAACTCCGATAGCCAAATATATTGCATACAATCCAGCTAAAACAAATATCTGTGTCATTCACAGGATGATTACATATAACTAAATTCTTCCCATTGAAAAAAATGAAGGTTTAAAATGTTCAGCATTTGCTTCATTGCTCACATTATTTCAGGAAAATTTTTTTTCACAAGATGCACCGGGTTTTCAAATTATGAAAATAGATGCCTTATCCCTTTAGTAATGGAAGAAAAATCTTTAATATGTTTTAGCATGAAGTTCAGACATTTTAAAATATATATGAATAAGTAGAACACCAATAAATATGTGGACATTTTTAATTTGGGAAATATAGTTAATAACCTAGGAATAGATAATGCAATTCCATTAAGAATGGATAAAGCTTGTAGTACTTTCTTATTTGGTGATACTCATTTGAATAACTCACATGGATGAGAGCCATGTTGAGATTTTTTGTCATAGTCTTTTTATAACATATGAATGAATTCATATGAGAAACTAAATATGTCCTTCTGGAAAAACAGTCAAGGAATTTTAAGTCCATATATGATGGCTTGAAACAAAGCTTAAACTGCTTTGTCTCTGCCTTTCTTAACAGTGACAAAACTCAGAAATTAGTTTCAGAAAGGAGATGAATTGGAGAATATACATAGATTCTTTGAATAACTTATTCCCAGTGCTGAAGCTTATTTTTTGTTTGTGGATGTAAGGTGAGGGGCAATTAAGTGAATGGATTTGAACGTGGCAATGCCACTCGTGAAACAGAGACATGGTCTCTTTAAAGGTATTAGCATAAATCCAGCACATTTGTTTATTATGTTTCAAAATCAGTCAGTGGTATCTCTGCCACAGGTAACAATTGACTTTTCAGGCTTCAAGTTAATAGCCTTGTCTCTTGCTTGTAAGGATCAATATTAGTATTAATTAATCACCATTATCAGTGCTAGGATCTGGTTCTATTTGTTGTTACATCAGCAAATATCAATATAGAAAGTAGACTCTCTGATCGTCATGGCAACTTCATCTCTTGGGTCAAAGAAAGTTTATCTTATCTGTGCATGGAGAGTGGCAAACTGTTTAGGGATCTAGTTTGAACTCTAAGAACATTGATTTAGTTTTTGTTTGTGAATAAAGGTTGAATTTCAATCACAAGGGATAGGAAAGATTTAAATATTAATGCCCAGAGGTATGTCCGAGAGGGTGTCATGCTATTACTGTCAGATTGTCTTTCTGAGATGACACAAAGGGGGACAGAGAGAATTGTGTCATTTGGATTATTTCAAGCACAGTAATTTGTGCATTTGACAAACATGTCTAGAATGAAAGTGTGTTAATTTCATTGCTTTTATAGGGCAAAATTATTATAGCCAAGAAGCTTGTATGTTTGGCAGTTGGTTTTGAGATAAAAATTACTATAGAACTTACTGTTGGAAGGAGTGGGATGTTATTGTATTAGGTACTGCCAAGTAGAATTCTCTTTTTTAAAAAATGAGAAAAATGACAATTAAATCAGTTCTCCTAATACTTATGGACAAGCAAGGAGAAACCAGGTGCAATCTGAATAATATAGCTTAGTCAGTTACATGAACCCTTGGAGATTGCTGAACTGATAAAAATATTTCATGAACCTGTAAAAAAGAAATATGAATTCCACTTTGTTGCTATTTACCTTAATAAAATATTGATGTATAGCTCAGTTGAAAATCTCTCCAGGGCATTGGTGTTCATATTTGCAGCACTTTGTTGAAATATGGACATACAAACACATCACTTTTTGGAGACTCAGAGCCCAACCTGTTGGAATTTCTAACCATCATCTAGTCTTAATGTAAGTAATCTTGTTCAGAAAGATGCAGAATTACTATGTTCAGTTGTTCTCAAATATGTACCCTACTGTTTATAATATATAATGACATTAGGATTTCATGTTGCAGTTGTAGATAGTATAATTCATTTCTTTCATCAATAGCTTCTCACCCGTAAAGTCACCCAACCTGGGACTTTTGGTGATAAATACAGTTAAGCCCCCATAGAGGTATGCAGAGAGCATAATGCTTATACTGTCAAATGACTCACTTCTTGGTATTGACATCTCTATTGATTACTTAGCTTTATCTAATGCATTGTAAAGGTATTGCCATCCTGACTTGGTAATAGCTGTGAATGGCTGTCACCAGTTTGATTCCTCCCTCTCTTGTAGGTGCTTTAATGTTTTCGGAAGTACAGTAATGCACAGCATGTTTGCAAATGTTGGAACATGCAGTGAAAAAGCAACTACCAATAAAGTATATCAGATCTATCAACAAAAGAAAATATTTCTCAGATGCCTCACTTTATATAGCTAAGATGTGCAAAACAGATCCTGCTCTTGTGCTTGAACCCTTTTCAGATCAGCTCAGATCAGGACTAGTTAAATGAGACAGTTATAGTTGTTCAAGATTAGGATTGTATTATTTGCCATTAGCTTTTGTTCCTGTTACACTGTGGTGTATTAGAGTATTTTAGAAGCATTCTTCCTCATCCATTTTTGAAGTTCACTGAATATATTCATGTTAGCTTGAAAAATAAACATTTTTTTAAAAAAAAGAACCTGAAATATAACTCTTTGCCTGATCCAGGTCAAGTAGCTCATGATTCTAATATAGTTTTGGGGAGAAACTTCAGCATAAGCTAAAGAAAACCATCTGAAGATGGGCATTCGATAACTTTGGGGAGTTGCTGGAAGAAGTCAGATTACATTTATGAAAGGAAAGGATGAAGAAGACACCACTGAAGGCATGTCAGGATAAAGTTTTTTATGGATAGGTAGGAACAGGGAAAGTGTGCTTATTATTGATTGCTAAGCATAAATCAAAAGATCTTTGAGTTGTTTTCTGACTTTTGTTGCATCGTTTAAAAAACATAATCTTTATATTCTGATTTTTATCCTGCATGTAACATGATTTCCTATTTTAATGCATTGCTTGTGTTTATGCATGGTGAATAAGACGTTGAGACTAGGGCAGGTGTTCTGAAATAAGCAGTTTGGATTTCTTGTCCTAAATTCTTCTAGCATATAATATGGAACTGTTGCTCTAGTGAGGTAGTGTTTTGAACTTTGATTAGCAGATACAATTCTGTTACATGATGTTTTGAGTTAATATATCTTGTCTACTAGAGAAAGAGGGTTTGAAAATTAAATCTTGTAAGCAGTTTTTTTTATTTCCAACTTTTAGTTTCTCTTCTTGCAATAATTGTATTAAAATCTTCTGTCATTATCTTCTCATACTAGCTAAACATTTGAGTCTTGAATGCCAATTTTCCTTTTTAGCAATATTATACTTAGTACTTCTTATAAATCTAATGTTACCATTACCATTTAACTGCTTTTTGATTTTTTTGTTTTTGGTGGTTTGGGTGGTATTTGGTGGTCTGGGTGGTATTAATATATTCCTGTATACATAATTGTGCATTTTATAGCTTTTGTCTGTGTAAGTAGATTCATTGTAATGAGCATGTGTTTGTATATATTAATAAGCATGTGCATTTCCTTTGGAGGCCAGGCCTGAATCATGGAGAATGATATGTTAACTTACAGTAGCAGTCTACTCCCAATATTATTGAAAACCAACAACTTGTTTGAATGCAAGGATTGTATACAAAAGATTCCCAGTTACATAGTATTTTATCTTTGCTATTGATAGTAATGTAATGTGACTTACCAATGTGATAAAAATGAGAGGAATTTACATTGCTTATTCTGTTCAATATTATCAATGAAATAATACAAGCAATTACAATTGCAATAAACATTTGTTATAAAAGGAGAAATAATGTAATTGGTTGTAGCTCAATTAAAAATATGTATTTGTTGAACCAGTTTTTAAAAAATATTTTGGCTGCATGAAAAGATTTGTCTATATCTTTGATTATAATGAGTTTCCGTTACTTATTTTGTTATTTTATATTTAACTTTAACTTACGTTTCATCCTAAATCCAAAGGCAGTTCTTGAACTCTTCAAAGGTAATTTTCAATGTCAGTTGAAACATAAAACTGATGAGACATTTTAAGGAAGAGAGAGTTTTTGTTTTGTATCCATCTTTCACACCGGAACACATGAACATCCTGCCACCTTCTCCCAAAATTTTACTTCAGCAAAGCTTTAATATGAGGACCTTTTTTTTAAAAAAAAAAAGATTGCAACCACTGTAATCTTATTTGTGCCTTTTCAGAAATCAGTTTGAGTTTATTGGCATTTATTACCAGTAGATATGCTTTGGATTGCAGCTTTGTGCATGTTTATTCCAAAAATAGTTCACCACTATATTCAGTTGCATTTAATATGAGGTAAATGTGCATAGGAATGTTTCATAGAATGGTTTTGAACAGTGGAATATCTTTTCTCTACTTTTAAAAACATTTTACATTTATTTGTAACTACATTAGACACAGTGAGCCTTCATGTGAGTATTTGGGTACAAATATTACAATATTGTTTACATGACCAAAAGTTAATAAAGTATATTGCAAAAAGGTTAGTATGTAAACAAACACAAAACTTTGTATCTTTATTGTATATGTGTGTTTGTTTGCATACAAACATAGACAGGTACTTGCTCATACAGTCATATGTATAAGTATACACACTCACAGTTTTTCTGCATGATACATAATGTATGACAGAGAGAGAGTGAGGGTAAGATTCCCATGTGTAATAAATTTAGAAAGCTCTTTTTTGAGTGTTACTTGAGAAACTCAAATGAAATTGCAAGACAGTACAATTCAAACTTGAATGTTTTCATATAGCAGAGAGGTGATCTTAAAAACATGGCAAGTTTCTAAAAATAAATTGTCTATTCTTTTAACAGTGTGCATCTTGGACAAACAAATGCATATTTGCCATCAAGTTCTCTAAGCTTCTGAAGTCAGGCCTACAACTGGGTCAGATGATAAGATGAGCACAACAGCAAAACCGAAGAGCACCTCTGATAAAAACTGATTGATTGATGTCTGGCTTCCTCACCATCGCAAGCAGTTGACAGTTAGTTTAGGATCAGATGATTTGGCTTTTGCGATAGATGATGGGGTCTGTTAGGCAAGTCTGAAGGACGTAAAGGTCGTTTACTGTGTTGTGTCAGGGAATACTGGGTTCTCAGAAGGTGGAGCACTGGATTACATTTTTCCTTAGCGTGTGCCTTAACTGTTTCTGGTTTCTTTGGTCAAAAATTACAATCAAAATCCATTATAAAAAAAATTAAAACAAATCTAATGATATACAATGATATACAAAATTAGAATGAATATGATATTTTGCAACAGTATTATATAGGACAAGCCACAGTTTTGGGATGCTCAAATATGATTGGCCTGGTTTATTAATATTAAAAATACTCGGTCCAAGTAATATTTAACTGTAAGATTTTACATAATATATGAATTTCAAACACTGTAACTCTTTAGTGCACATATTTATAGATACTGGTTGCTTTGTAGATGCTAGTTATGGCTGTAATCCTGACTTAATTTACTGGAATACTAAATATCTGGAAATTATTTCTGAGTTCAAGATTGTGCTATAAGAACTACTAGATCTTTGTTTGATGTTTTGCTTTTAAACACATGGTAGGAGAGCAAATAAGAAAATGGAGTATACATACTATTTAGGAAGAAAATTTTTTTCAAGAGAGCTACAAAAAATTGATTCAGCTGTCACTGAATTAGAATGTGCTTAGCCAGGATGTAAATTTAGACTTTGGACAGTTTTATGCTTGCTGGAGATCCATTATGATGTATCTCTTTAGTTTGAGTTTCAAGGGTCAAATCTCCAAAGAACAGTTGAATTTCAGCTATGCTGTTGGCTAAATATGGCTAAGATTTTTTTTCATGGTGCTGTATTTCTTATAGTGTTGAATGTAGTTCGAAACAGCCTGTCTAGTAATTTGACTGAATCAAATAATAAGTGAGCAGTATAGTTGAACTGGTGGCCCCTTCAACTGTGGTTTACTCTAATTCACAAAACAATGCTTTTCATTGCTACAGGACAGGACAGAATGATTATAATTAAGCAATTTTCTTGCATTGTTATAATGACTGCCTTACTTTTACTTTCTAATGATGTGATCTGCCATCATTAGAGTTGAGGTTGAGGATCTGAAATAAGTGACACACTATAATTTAGGTAAGGATTTGATTTATTGGGTAAGATACTTTCCCATTATTGTATATACTATGAATAATGGATTTAGTATTTAGTTTTTTTTTATATATCTCTTCATAAATTTCATTATTTGTCTACTACAGCACTAAAAGTTGTTTGCCAGAAGCAACTGTCACAATTTTTTTCAAATGTGACAATGGTATATGTGTGTCTTTATTTGAGAAATTATGTTCTAAGTTGAAGAGAAATATACTAAAGTCACTTTTAATTATATGCTAGTTAATAATCTCATCCAGTCATCTTCTCATCTCATTCTCTATTTCAAAAGACTTTGTTTTGGTGCATATTTTAAAAAATAATTATGTAACTGAGGCAAGCAACTTAGTCCGTTCTGGAGTGCCACACCTCTTATTAGGTAATTGAGAACCATCTAATTATACCCAGAAGAAAATCAGGACTGATTAATCAAAGAAAGAAAAAAAGTAATGTAGGCAAAATTATCGAGATCAGCTATTTTTTTATAAATGGAAAGTAACAATCAGCTGCTTAGATGAACGAAGTAGACTGTGTAATTTTATGATTATTCCTGCAGTGTAGAAAATCTCATTTAAGTGGGAGTATTTATTGGAGATGTTCTGACTGAAGTGATTAGCTTGATATTCTTTTTAGGATTCTTTAACTGTTGGCTGAGGAAATATTAGTGGTGAGGAAAAAGAACATTGATGCTCAAGTTAGGAAAACAGTATTTAAATATATACTCACAGCAAGCAGACATGCAAAAACATTCTTTTTCTGATTAGGATTTGCTGTTTTCCGGGGTTGGTTAGTAATTTCCAGATGGTTTTTAGAAGTTAAAAGACAAGAAGAGAACAGTGCTTTGAATATCTTAGGTCTGATTTCATCCTCTTTGAGATCTGCAAAACTTTACTAAAAGCAAATGGCATTATCTTAACCTGTGGATCAAAAAATTGATTAATTGTTGGCAGCTTGTTTCTAAACATGTTCATTCATTATTAATTGTCCACTGAATTCATTGCAACTGTGTCCTATGTAAGTGCATTAATAGTTCTGCTCTGTCGATCCCTACTAGGAAGTAAGTCGCACTGAATTGTAGGGCTTTATTCCTGGTCAAGTATGCATGTATTATGTGTAAAACTTAAGCTGTGCCAAACTATTATTCAGTTTCTGATTTGATTGAATTGGCCACTGCAAATTGTTTTCTCCATTGAAATTTTTAAATAGTGTCAGAGGAAAGCAAAACAATTTACCATAGTCTGAAAATTAAGGTAACTCATAGGACAAGTATTTGAAACATATTGTTTATAGACTCCTATCTAGTTTCCAATGGACATGAATATATTTTATTAAAAATATCTTATAGCTACATTCTATTTGTTCTCTTAATATCATTAATTCATTAACAGATTTTAACTACATAAGTTAAAATATACACAGCACTGAGTGCTTAATTGCCTTTTGATGATATTGATGCAGCAAATAAAAGGCTATTAGAGAAAATATTGTTAATAAGAGGTTTTGCATCGAAATGGGAAATACTCTGTTTTACATTATGTGGGTTCAGTAACAGTCGTGTTTGGGTGATGTACTGGAACCATTTGTTAAAACAGTGATAACAATCAATTTTAAGTGTATTTGAGAACTCGGTTAAAAAGAAATCTGGCCATTTGAGTGCCCACCATTGTAAATGATTAAATAAAGATTATGTTCTAAGAAAATGTACTTCTCAGAGTTTATTATGGAGTGAAAAGCTTGCCTATTGGAAGTAACTCTTCCTTCTTTATACTAAAAGATCTACCAAAGGTTTCACTGAATACCTTTATTTTGAAATTATAAGTCGACAGATTTTGCTTTTTACAGAGGTAGTTCTATAGTTTTACCCATGTGCCCTGTCTATTAACCTCCTGCTTGTATTGGGGTTATTCTCTGTGTGTCTTAGATTTTAATGTCATGCTAATTCACATGCCATCTTGAAAAAAGAGATTTATATGTCCTGGGTTGTTATCCTAAGTTCTGAACTCTGTGCAGCTTGCTGTGCCAGAAACAGTTCATCTTTCATACATATAAGATGTTTTACATTCTCAGTGATTTCAAGAATGCTGTCATTTTTTAAAAAAAATAGACCTCTATCCAAAGAGATTTTTCTTTCTTAAAAAAATTGGTGCACCACCAACTGTATTGCCCTTATGATATTTTTTTTAAGGGTTATATATCTTTGAATTACTTCAAGTATTTTCTTTTCTGAAATTGTTTTATAATAAACATTGGTATTAGAAACCAGTAATGGAGGTGAAAGTGTAAACCTCAAAAATAAATTTATGTTAAATGCAACAATGAAAATCTGATTTTAAAAAAGTCATAATAAATCTTTTTACTGATAGAAGTGAAATAAAACATGGTTTTAAGTGGAGCATTTTGATTTCCAGTGAATTAACTTCAAAAGAAGTAGACACAGACATGTGATATAATTGGCACAAGCATGGAAGATGCAAGCAGAAGCAAATGATGGTGCATGCCCTGATACATTGATAAATGAAAAACTGAGTTTAGCAAAATGTAACCATTGTGAACTAAGTGAACAATTTTAAAAGTTACAGAGCAATCTTCTGCTCCTATTAATCTGAAACCAGAAATGCAGCGCCGCTTTACCAGTGGGAGAGTCATCATATTCAGCATGTATTCAGCTTGGAAAGAAGGCGGAAACACATTCAGTGTGAAACAAAAACAAAAACAGTTAAAGAGTAGATGTACAGCCTGTGTTCTTGGAAACATGTCTGTTTCCAGCAGTCAAGGAATGTGTTGGTATATACATCAATATGATAGCCACTTACAGAGAGAGTCAAGTGGCAGAGGCACATCAGCCAGCCACATCAGCCTGTTTTCATCCACACTAGTGACATGATAATAATGCTGCTGCTACTAGTCTTCAAGAATTTTAATTCTGTCATGCTACTTACAGGTGATATTTTGGAGCATAATACACAAAAATTAGGAGAGTCGTTAAAACACAATACTCACATTGCTTCCAGGGTATTACACCTGAAGAAGCTATGCATGCACTCACAGACACATGCACGTACACACCACTACCTGATAGGAAAGCAATCTGTTAAGCACCCAGGAGGAGGAATCCTGACTCTTATTGGGTTTATAGACCTCAAGATTGCAGGTGTGTTCGTCAGGACGTGATTTTCTTAGTGTACTCATAATGAGTTTTCAAGGATATACTAGCTTCCTTAGCATGAGTAGATTTGACATTCCCAGCACATTAAAGCTAGGAGCAGTTAGAAAATGGCTTCTGTCATGGGATAGGATTCCCTCCTACCCTGCCCTACAGGGTGACCTGCTGAGAGCAAATAGAAATACAGGGAAGAAGTGAGCAACTGAAGCTTTGATCCTCAAGGTGTTTGGGGCTTCAGTTCCCAGATACTTGAGGCCAACCTGGCCAGAGGTCAGGGGTTCTGAGAGCTGAAGGCGAAAACCTCTGAGGGATCAAAGATTGAAAACTACCAGCATAAAAGTTTGTGAAAGAGTGAGTCGAGTTGTAAAATCCGAGCATCTCATATTCTCGGGTGAGACTACAGTGATATCTAGGTTATAATCCAACACAAAAGTTTTCATGTGTGTTTGGGCAACACTAGCAATGAGTGGAGCAGAGTACCTGCCCATCCTTTGCCGGCAGAGATTTTACTTGTCTGGGGATGATAGTTTGCCTCTTTATAGAAGACACTGCTCTCTGCTGTTGTATATGTGAGTGATAAGAGCTGTATAATGTAGACAGAGCACTATATTAATGTAACAAATGTAGATTTTGTTGTTAGATAATGTCATATGAGTAAAGTCTCATTGCTATACATATAAGTAATAATGCCAACAGGTAACTTGAGCTGTGTGGATTAGTTTGGTATTTCAGGGTTTCAGAAAAGATTTTTTTGATGGTGCCTCATGCTATGTTATAGCACATTGGACAGACGGTCTGTTTTTGAGACCATTATCTGATTTTTCAGGGGAATGCCTTAAAGTTTAAGATAAAATTTCAGACATTCACCAATGGAACAACTTTTCTAGGAAGGAAAGGGTGAAATTAGGTATCATCAATGGAATTTTAATTGACTTCCTTTGATTAAATTAGCTTAAAAATGAGAAAGCAGTGGCATGAATGAGGAAATAATTACATAATTTGGAAGAGTTACTGAAAGGTCTTCAGACTTAGAGCATCCCTAGGCATAAGGTTTCTTGGAGGAAAAGGGATTCAAGCCATGCTCAAGTGTAAGCAGACTTGTTACTTGCATTGCCCCCAACAAAAGAATTTATCTGAAGTACACTGGGAAGGTTTTACTAAACAAAGATTCTCTCTTGGCATGATTCTCATCATTACTTTCATCATTGTTCTGCAGGAGGTAAGGACCAAAGCTGAAAAGGAAGGGAAGGGACCAGGAGACAATGTCATAGGTTGTTTACAGATAATTTTGATCTTTTAGTGTCAGCACTTGGCCACAGTTAGCCAAATGTTACTCCCAGCAGACTTAGCCCTAGAGTTTTATAGTGTGTTAAGGGCCTGTAGGTGGATAGTAAAGCAAAGCTCTTTGTGAGCAAGGGGCCCTATATTCAACTCCTGGCATCTCTGGACAGATATCAGAAAGAACCTAGTCTGAAGACCAGTTATCATTCAGGTTAGATCAGATCTGGGCAGCTTCAACAAGTTTGGAGGACAGTTTTCTGCCCAGTGACCATACAGACTACCAAAAAAACAAAACACTCCCAACCAGAAACGTCTGGAAGTTCACAACTGATTTTATAATTTTAGTTATTTAAAAATGTAAGGGAGAGTGTTCTGACCTCTTTAAAATGTTGACCACTGCTCCTGGACATTTGTATGAGAGGCAGTTAATTGGAGCAACAGGAGAAACATGAAAACAGCAGAGGAAGGGGGCGGGGGGAGACAAGCATCCACAGGGGTGCACTTTGTTCATCCAAAGTGTAGAGGATTCTCGGCAAGATGGTCCATCTTGCCTGATTCATCATAAGATAGTTTCTGGTATTCATATGTATAGGGAAGGTAATTCCAAAATAGAGTCCAGACTTTCAACTGAGAATGCTGTGTGTGTGTGTGTATCAGCATTGCAACTAGGATGTAAACAGATTATTCTTTTTATGTGAATATTTGCTGCTCAGAGCAGGTTATAGATCTGCCCTGGAAGAATTCATAACTAAACCACATCTGGAGGTACCAAAGGGAGGCCTGGGAAGTTGGCGCTAGAACAATGCTGAACATTGGAACATTTTGGTGTATACCTTCTTTCTGCACTCTCTAGACTTGAATGTTCTCAAGTGCACAGACAGTGAAGGCCTCTAGTGTGAGCTACGGTCTCTCCGGTTACCTAGAGATCACAGATTTCTAATTATAATGCTATTACTGTTTGTAACTGATATATGAATTATCCAAAATTACTGTCTTACTTTTTAGTTTGTATCCTGCCTTTTCCTGAATCCTCAAGGTAGGTAACATTTGAAAGGTTTTTAAAAACAAAGAATGGATCCTTTGAAGGCTATAATAGTAACAGGTAACATGTGTGAAGAGGAGGAATAGGAAAAATGGACCATATCCACAAATAAACTTTAATAGGACATTTATCACATGTTGCAGTTCTGATGTTCTATATGCAGAATTAAGAGGGCTCAAGTGGAAGAAAGCTGGGGGGAAAATCCAGGTTCTGGAATTTCTGGGCTCTGCTAATTTTGGCAGAGAAGAGAAGTGTTGCAAACTTGATGGTTAGAAGGTCAGTGAAAAACAAAGATAATAGGAGAGCTTTAGAAATTATAACTGGCACAGCTCCTTCATGCCTAGATCCAGAAGCAGATGAAAGACCCACCCTCCATCCCCACTACCATTGCCCTGGTCTTGGAGGGGGAGTAGAACCAACAATATCTGATGGACTTAATCTCAACTCCCATTGCCATCTGCTTTTCCTTCTGTGATATGTCTTATTTAGATTGTAAGATGGAGGACTCGGAACTGTCAAATTACCAGTTTGTAAGCTACTCTAAGAACCTTTGTGGCTGAAGGGGAGTGGTATAAATACTCTAAATAAATACATACATACATAAATACATACATACATACATACGGCACTTAGATATATTAAAACATTGCATTCTTACTAATAATGGAATAGCAGTCTGCACATGATCAACAGTTACATTGCCTATGTTATAAATACCTTTCTACAAGATGGTTTTATGTTGTTTTGTCAACCTGACTGTCTTGCAACTTTGAATACTTCTGATCATGTCACTGGTGATCTTATGTTACCACTGATCATATGTATGGATCTGTGGAAAATCACTGGTACCTCTATTACTTTCAGTACTCAACTAATAAGGAAAGTGCACAACCCTATACCTTTGCTCAGGTTGAGTTAATTTTCATTCTCTATGTGGAGACAAAACCAGCACCAGCGAGTCACATCCTTGAATTACCTCAAAATTCCATGCTGCCTTAGTCATTCTTTTCTGGTGCTCCACATATGAACAGAAGTAAAGTAGAGGAGAATGAGAAGGCCACATGTTGCTATTGGATGCCCATGGATTTTTAGAGCAAATGCATCATGCGCATAACAAGATCAGAATGTTTCTAATGCCTGCCACTGACCTTGTAGCCTCTCTCACCAGATTCTTTTTTCTGTAGTCCAGCTCACGTACATTTTCAAAACTTAGCTGAGGGACAATGTATGAACAAGCCAGACTGACTACAATGTACAGGCAGGAAAAGAGCTTTGCATTTCAACTGTTCTCTGAAAATCCAACTACCTGCTTTATATGTGACTGAGAATTAGGCAGGTTTGAACAACTAGGTCTCTTGCTCTTGTAGCTGGAATGAATCAGTATACCATGATGAGCTTTCCAAAAAACTTAACAGGGCTGAAAAGATTTTTTATTACATTGAAAAGTTTCCCCTTATATGTTGCACAAGAAAGAATGAGGCATTGTTCTATGGCAGCTAGATCAGGTCTAGTTATTAATATAATAATAAGAATAAAATCTACTGTTTTGCTACTTGGAAAGCCCTAAACTCAGTAATGTAATTTAACATTTGCCGTGGCCATTGAGGCAACATGCAAATTATATCAATCAGAAGTAACTGAAATATGCTCATTATATATGGCCTTCTGGCCATTGGTTTTGAACAGCTTGTCTACCTTTGGAATAGCAAGTTGAAAACCCGGTTTAGCATTGCCATACTAGATGCTATTTCTGTCTGGGAATTCAAGCTACTGAGCAGAAAATGAATGCTGAAAAATACACATCACTGGCATTTTAAGATTCATTCCATTGCAATGTCTTTCACTACTGTGATTGATAAAAACATTGTTTATGGAAATGGTGTCACTACCAAATAGTTATATGTGCAGTATTTCAAGCTGAGAACCAATGTTGTGCAGTGGCTTGAGTACTGAACTGGGACTCTGGAGACCAGGATTCACATCCCCACTGAACTCTGGAAATGTACTGGGTGACCTTGGGCAAGTCATACTCTCTCAGCCTCAGAGGAAGGCAAAGGCAAACCCCTTCTATACAAGTATTGCCAAGAAAACCTTGTGATAGGTTCACCTTAGGTCGCTGAACCTATCACACACAACACACAAGGCACACAACAACAACAAATCAAGGGCATACATAGAATGTGGCTACTGGTTTCCACAGTAAAAAGAGGCTTGATTTGATGGCCTGGGCCCCGATTTAGGCCCTTTTCGCACCTTACCTCATTGTGGCAGTGGGGAGCGGCGCTCACGCGAGCAGCCACTCGTGCGAGCTGCTCATGACAGCCCTTTTTGCCTCCCGCATCACCTTCCTTGTGCAACCGTGGCACTTGCGCCCCTTCCTTCCTTCCGCAGCGCAGTCTGGGAGCTGTAGGCTGCACGGGGGGAAGGAAGCGCGACCGCCCCGCTCGCCGAAGCACCGCACACAGGTAAGTGCACAAGGGCGCCGCGAGCATTGCGTGAGCACGCAGTATTTTCAGCTTAAAGCTAAAAATAAAAAAATGTACGCGTGCCCTGCTTTAGCTTCGTGAGCGTCACGCGAGTGGGAGTGCGTCATACGGAGCAACACTCCCATTCGCGCGACGCTCAAGGGGCGCTTGTGCAAAAAAAAAGCATGTGAAAAAGGGCATAGCCTCCTTAGAACTGAGGGATAAGCTTTAGAACCACACTTTCAGCCCTTTCATGCACTGTGATTCTACCTTAACTTGCCATGGTTCTACCCTTTAGAATTACAGGATTTGCTGTTCAGAGAGGAATGTTTAGAATCTCAGCCAGAGAGCTCTGGTAGCTCACCAAGTTATAACCCCCAGGATTTCATAGTATGGAACCATGGTAGTTATAATGGAATCGTAGTGCTCTAATTGTGTAATGTGAAAGGGTCCCTCGTTTCTGTGTTCTCCCACTGTTTCATGGATGTTGGAAACCTACATACTCTCACCACAGAGGTTTCCACTTAGTTGAAAAATAGCATTGAAGGACATTTGTCAGCTAAAATGGATGGATACAGAATTTTTCAAAAGGTAGTCTTTTTCCCCAGATGAAAACTGCACATGATAGCAGCTAGCTGCTGTATTCATCCTTCTCAGTATGTTGTGTTGTAGCAAGTTATCTCTAGCTAATCGTTAAGAGACTTTTTCAGGAGTTCAGGAGCTACGGTGGGAAGCAGAGACCAGAAATCTTTGTTGCATGAACAGTTCTTTGTTTGCTTCACTCTGGATAGTACAACTATCTGTGATTGAATGTTCTGTTTTCACTTCGGAAAATGAGAGTCATGTTGCATTCCTTCTTGGTATTAATTTATTGTGGTATAACCAGTACATGGGTCATACTCAGAAATGGTAATATAATAGCCAGATGACCCATTGTTTTGTGTATATGTGTAGGCTGAGTTCAGTTGAACTGACCCCCTCAATGTTAGTCACAACCAGGCTCCCTTTCCAGCATGGGTGTGGATGGGGATATCTGTTATCTATCCTAATGATCACACTGTTCATTGAGCTCTGTTGGTTCAATTTTGGATACATCAAGGTGCGTTTTAAATACTTTTAGTTTCCATTGGCTGTTATCCTGGCTCTTTCTATCAGTTTCAGTCTCTCACCTTCTTTTACCTCTTACCATAACCATTAACAACATGCCAATTCAAAGGAACAAAAATCCTAACTAGTTGGATATCATGAAGTCTAGAAGAGTGGGAAAAGACTTGTTTTTTGGGGTGTTTTTTTTTTTTTTTTGAGATGTGAATATATCTCAGATTTAAGAAAAAGTTAAAGAACACTTGGGAGAAAGAAAAATACACCCCCAAATGTAAAAGAATCCTAGTATTCTCAGTAGAAAACTTTCTTCACAATAGGATACAAAAACAAATTGATTGAACAGAGGAGCCCCTGTTCCGAGGTCTACCTATACCTTTACAAGAGTATCCAAGAGTCTTGTAGCTTTACAACTAGGGTTCCATTCAGTGTCTGCTCTCATAATCAGGGGCACTTCTACTCAGAAGGATTTGGCTGGTAGTGTGGGGCACTTTTAGTCAAATGCCCCTCTTGTAGCAGCTCTCAATGCCAACTTCCTATCTTCTGGAAGGTGTTCCAATTTTTAGGGAGCCTGTGATGATGAATGGGGAAGTAATGAAGAAAAGCTTTTTGCCTGTTCTGCTATTGCAAATGCTCCACTAGATCTACAGAAAGAAGCAACTTTTTCATTCAGAAGTGGCAAATAATTCTGAATCCTACCCCAAAAATGTTTTATGAGGAAAGCTTGTATAGACTAGAATAGAAACCTGGAATAGAATGAAATGGGCTCCCACACATGAAAGCTTATGATACTTTTTTTAGTGAAATAGATTGACATTAAGTTGTTTTATGTATGTATTGCTGCGTTGTTTTTTTTAAATTTGCTTTTCATTTATTCCAGTTTGGCTGACATTTGGTAGATAATGCAGCTTATGAATGCCTGAATAAATGCAATAAATAGATGTTACATCTAATCAAAGCTTACATTTGCTGAAGTTGGGGTGCATTCTAATATATTGAACCAGGAACTGTGGGGGAAAAAAAGCTGAAACTAGAATTCAGAGGGTTAAAAATACAGTACAGTTATATGAGCAGAGAGTTGTTGTGTCTCTGAATCCCAGACATACTTTATTAGGGTAATCCAGCTGGTTTGCTATTTCTATCTCCTCATTATCAACACGCTTATGGTATGGCCTCTTCCCCCTAACTTTCTGTGCCAAGAATTTGGCAGTGATACCAAGCAAGGAGGTCAGACTTGCTTGGAGGGTTGGGGAGGGAAGAGATGAAACTGAAAGAATCCAGTGGCTGAAAAATTAAAGGAGGTTTGTTTTTATTGTGGGGCGGCTACTACTGTATGGATCCATTGGCAAACAGTAATTACAGCTCTGTGTAATTAATTACTGTGCAAGCAATACATTGGGCTTCATTCTCCTGATACTTTATGCTGGTGTTAAGCTGAGGTGACTACACTGATGTCAACAGAGTTAATATCTGTAACAAATGATGAGAGAATGTTGCTTTTAATTTCTGCTAACATGGTTTGGCACTTTCGTTTTATAAAGAGGATAATATTTGGGAAAATGTTAGATTGTGTCATGTTAAAAATTAAATACAAGCAGCATGTCAGGAGCCTAGCATATTGGATCTGACTATGCATGACAGAAAGGAAGCATATACAGAGACTGGAGTAGAGATTCACAGGAAGGAAGTAAATGAGAAAGTTTTTCTTCTCACATTTCTCATGGTATTCATTTCAAAATACATTTCTGACAAATACTTTGCATTTTTGGCACTTGGTTTTGGCAGTGATGCTGATGCCTATTTTATAGTGTTATTGTCAAACAGGAAGTCCATTTTCCTATGTCTGGAGAATAGGAATGATGACAGATATGTGACTTTTTATTTTCTAAAATAAAATGGCATTCAGGATTTTAGATTCTCCCCCTCTTCTTCTCTCTGTAATTTTTATATAAATGCAATATTTGTGTGTTAATACATATATATATTTATATCTGTATTTATGTGCATTATTTTCCAGTGCTATGGATAATGTTGAATTCAGTTCCCCTCCCAAACTTTTGTCCTTGCTGAGTGATAACTACCCACTTTGCTTTCATGTAATTGTTTTCTTCCTTCTGTCAAGTTAGAGGCTGATTACCATTGGGTGCTATCCAGATCCATTAAAATTAATGAGAAGTTTGCCATTGAGTCATCCATTGGCAGTTATCATTGTGTAACATCCTTTAAGTATAAAAGGGCTATTATACTAAGGAATTTAAGTATTTTGTACGAAATTATCCCCCTCAATGATGATGGTCATGATGACAACAAAAAAATATTTATTCGGTATCATCAGTATTTGTCTTTCTTTATGCAATGTAAGATGATAGGACTCCTGCTCTAAGTAGCTTGCCATCTACTATTCCATGCATGGCAAATGGCAGACAAAGGGAAGTGGGAGCAGGAAAAGGAAGCCATGCACAATTCTTTCTGTTACACAAGCATAGGCATAGTTACAACTTAAGTTTCAGTGGGGCATGGTAACAAAGGAGTTACACCAAAAGCTTCAAGGGTTGATCCTGAAGAGGGATTTCAAACTACTAAGAAAGCTGGCATGATACAGGATTTCAGGGAGGGAGTTCTAAGCATATAAGACAAGGGAGAATAATAATTTATAATCAGATATGAGCTACATCCTCTCTGGACTAATTTCTGTATGTCATTCCATTATAAATATGTAGCAGATGTATTTTCTGGGTATATTGTTTCTTGGACCTGCTAGTTTTTGGACATAGATCTACCATTTTGGGTTCAAATTCTGTCCATTTGGTTTGACAAATTTTTACCTGGACAAAGTGTAAATGACACATGAGTTACCAACATAGCACCACCTCTGCAGAAGCCATGGCAGCAGCAGATGTTCAAAGATTTTGCTTGATCTGCATTTGGGGGTGAACCAACCTGATCCTTACTTCTCAGTGTTGATCAGAATGCAATAAACCTTCAAGTTTGTACTTCTCTTTGCAATGTTGTTGTTATTGTTTTTTGGCTTGAAAACTGTACCAAATGCCTATAAAATGAGCATTTGAGGGTGAAATACATTTGAAAAGTGATGTTTTTTAGGGAAATATATTTAGAGAGGCACACTTTGTGGGAAAATTTGTTCAAAATATGTATTTAAATAACATTTTTATATGATCTTTAAAAAATGCACATTAATTTTGAAGTGGAATGAACCAGAAATATGGATGAGCTGAACTGAGACAGACCAGGAATAAACTAATCCCTGCTCGCAGCCCCCCACTTCATGATGCCTTTTGATCTCCTGTGTACTCACAACAGATTTTTGACTTTTGATGGAGCAGATTTGGTGTTGATTTAAAGGTTTAAGCAAAAACCAGTAGATTCAACTTACAAGAAAAGCAAATGTTATGGAGAACTTCCTAACTGTATGAATTGTTCTACAGTGAACCAGACTGTTGCATAATGTGGATGACCGATAAAGGCTGGCTGGCTGCTTAGGAGGGATGAAGCCATAGTGGATATCCTGCATTGGCGGTGGGTCAGTTTGGAAGACCTTTAAGGCTACTTCCATCTGTTTGTTTCTGTGATGGTGGAGTCTGTAGTGTCATAAGCAACAGCCATACTACGGGGATATGGAAGTCCAACATGTTCTCATCTTGAGGATGGTGCTGCTGTCAAAATGCTGGTTGTGTTGAGTCTCTCCTTTTCCCTCCGTACTACCTCTGGCAACTCACTCCAAGTCCCCACTCTATGCACTTACCTACTTCTGCCAGTGGCTGGTAATGCTTCAAAGAGGTATAGGGAAACACAGTGCACAATAGTACTTAAAAATGGCAAATTGTATGGTGTACTAGGAGAGAACAGAAATTCAATACATAGCTGCTACTTTTGGCATCACCTCCATATTTATTATACCATTAAGTTCCATCCTGAGATGGCTGTACGGTTTATTGACTGTATTAGTTTTTCATGACAGAAATGGCGTGAATTGTGTGTTAAGCAGTAAAAGCTTTGATGAATATGCTTATTTGCTTCTTATTTATAAAATAAAAAATAGAAGATACTTTAAAAATAGAAAAGGAAGAAAATATTTTGTTGAAAAACATTGAAACAATGAGGATAGGATTCATCTCATTGGGGTTGATGGTTGTTTCATTTGCAGAATACTGTAAGCATATATAAAGCATATGTATAGAGGATGGAGATAATAGACAACAGGAAAAACAAAGCACTACTGCTGGGCTACAGTTAGAATGGTAGACCTTTTGGATATAAGGAAATATATGCCTTTCCAATTACATTTCGTGCTTCAGCACAAGAAATAATGTGCCTATAGGAAGCTGGTATTCCTATTTTTGCTCTCAACTTTAACATTACTGCTTATAGCTGTTATTTATATACCATTCACAGTAAACTCATGACACTTCTGCCCTTTCACAACAGACACCTAACAATGGAAGAGCTTCAATTAAGAAGCAGAACATCAGCCCCTGGCATCTTACTCTGTTGTTCCATCTTTTTTGCTAGGGAGAATTCATTTGTTTCTTAATTAAGAAAAACACCAATAGCATGAAAAATCTGCTTATGGTACCTGAATGGTAATTAGGTGAAAGGTAAAAAAGAAAACACACACACATACATTCCAGTAGCAGCCAAAATGAACTTCTGCTGATAAAAATGAACTAAACTAGCCTTGCATAAATGGAGGCTGAGAGAAGTGTACAGTCATTATGGCTAAGACAATATGCAAACTATCTTCAAAGAAATCAAATTGCTAGAGTGTTTTCATTTGCATGTATTAACTATTAACATAATGAGGAGAAGTGACATTGGACCCGGATTGTGTGTCTGTTCAAATTGATAACTCTGCTGCATCTGCAAACAGGCACCCAAAAATCATGCTAGTAGTCAAATCAGAGTTGAACTCTGAAGGGTGGCTTGAAGCTCTGAACAAACCTGATGAAGTGATGAATGGTAGGCATCTTTTCTGACAGTGATTCCATAGCAGAGTCACTAGTTTTACACCTTAAAGCTGCTAATCTCAATTCTGAACTTTTAAAAGAATCTTATATTTTGATTATTAGTAAGAGTGTAGGGCCTATGTTAGTATGAATAGTTGTAACCTTTTTGGATTTTATGAGCAGCTTTTCACTATCTCTTCCTCTTTCTCTTGTTGGAAAGTCCATGGGCTGGAAGATGCCACTTGGATATTGAAGACCTGGCTTCAGATTTCATCTCAGCCAGGAATCATTATATAGCTGCGCAAAAATCACTACTAGCCTCAATCGTCGATCAATTATATGAAGATATGTTCCATATTTCTATTACAGTTAATACAAAAATCTTTAAACAATCACCTATCTATTGACCTGTTTTCAAAAATAAAAATAAGATTCCCACAATACAGCAATACAGCAGCAGCAATAAAATGGCATCAGAAACATAGGTCAGTAAGTAGCAAATAAAAGGTGTTGTAGATAGAAATAAATTCCCTGCTGGATCAAGGCATTGTGGAGATCCAGTTTAACATTTGGCAAAGACATGCTAGATTGCACTTTCTTGGAATAGTCTGAAATTTAGGCACTATGACTAAAAACATCTCATTTTCTGTCCCATACAACTGAGCTTCTCTTGGTGATGAGGCAATGAGGAGGTCTTCCATGAGATCATAACCAGGTTTATAAGGTAAAGGGGATTCCTTCAAATCCCCTCCATGTTCCTTCCTCCATGTTCCCACACTCTTTACTACCTCAGAAGCTGAAGTCAGTACTTTGAATTCAGCCTGGAAATAAACTGGTAGCCAGTGAAGTTAGGACTGAAGCCCTTCTCGCATGGCATTTGCCATGCAAAAGGGCGCCTGGAGCATCGCACGATTGTGTGCACGATCTGCACAACGCACTCACAATCGCTTTACGCTCCAGGAATGGGTAGGCGCCACTCGCGCACTCTTTCATTTTTGGCTTTCAGCTGAAAATGGTGCGTGATTGCACATTGCTTCAGGGCCCCATGTGCACTTGCTGTGTATGCAGAGCCTCCGGAGCCACGGCGGTCACGCTTCCTGCCCCAGCGCAGCCTGGGAAACTCCCAGGCTGTGCTGCAGAAGGAAGAGGTGGGGCTCTTGTGCTGTCTGCTCAGGACAAAGTTCGCACAGTGTGGTCAGTTCTGCAGTCCAGACAAAAGTTTAGATACATCATTTATACCCATTGAAGCTTCCAAACAGAAGGGCCCCAGCTATAATTCATTACAAAAATTCAAGCTGGACGTAATGAAGGCATTAATTACTTGGGCAAGATCTGATTTTTCTGGGTATAAATTCATCTGGCAAATCAGACTGTGGTAGAAGACAGTTCTGGCTGACACTGTGCAGTGTTAAACCGGGTCAGCAGTAAAATAACCTTTCTCATAAAACATTGTACACAATAAAGACTGTAGAAGAATTTTCCAAGTGAAACATTCTGTTTAAATGATAACTGATAGTATTATTTATTTTGAATATTTATGCATTAATTAATCTGCAATATTGTCTCCGTAGTAGCATCTTCATGCATGAAAACATTGTCAATAAGAACCTGATCAAGCTTGAGTTCAAGCTCAGCTCAATTCCAGCTCTTGGCTTGACTAATTAAATGGCTGTTTACAAAGTTATTTTAAAACATTTGTGCAATACAATGCTTCATCAAATGTGTAAGTGTTCAATTGATGTGGCTGTCTGGCTATTTAAACAGTATAGCATATTTTCTTGTAGAGTTAGGAAAAGAATCCTTCCCTTTCCTTCAGTACTTTTTTTTCTTTTAAAACTGGAAGTCTTGCTTAAAATATGCACTCTGTTTTCTTTGGCTGTACGTAGTTGTGAAGTTAAAGGGAAAAATGTTATTTTTGGAAGGGAATGAATGAAAGAAAGATGAACAATTAAAGATTATCCTGGAAATTCAGGTCACATGACAAATGGATGATACTCAGGAGGAAATGGTGTATGTCCCACTTTCTCATCTACCTTTGATCTTTGACAAAATGCTGAAAACTTTTGATTTATTGAATAGTCCACATTCAAATTCCATCTGTGACAGTAAGCAAATCTTCCAGAAGGCAAGAAGGATTTTCCCTTGCTATACCTGATTGCTCTGGGCATCTGTTTGTTTATATGAAAGCTAGCACCATATTGTAGTAAAGAACTTGCAGTCGACAAATATTTTCACCATTGTTTGTGAAAGTAGCCCATCAGCCTTTGTAAGCTAAATAGTGGAACATCTGTGTAGTTTATTACTTTACATATAATGGCCATGATGGTAACTTATATATGTCCTGAATGTATGTGAAGTTAAAAAAAAGTAATACTGTGTATGTACTATATTTTATGCTAGAGAAGTGCTTTTCTTTAATAGATTAGATATTGGTGGTGTGGTGACATTAGAGCAAAGCACAAACTGTTTTGCATTTATTAATGTCTCACAGAACAGCTGTGGATTTGAATTTTAAGATGTTAGTGTTATCCATATGGTGTGCTACATTGAAAAGTAGGTTTCTACCTTTCTTTTTTTCTTAGACCAACGGAAGATTTAGCAGCATATTTGGACATGCTATACATGTTTTACAAGGTTTATTTATGACAAAGTAAAAGTTGCTCTTGGACTCAGTTTGTTTTTTTAAAAAAATTCTAGTATTACTTCATACAACAAAAGTGCTTTCAATCTTGATGGACTTTGTGGTATTTTGAATAAACTGTTGATATTTTACAAAATGACTAACCACAGCCTAAATACAAACTCTGTCCTCTTGGAATTATTATTTGGTGAAGAAAATAAACTTACTCTAATTGAATCTGCGAGGATCAGATTTAAAGTTTTGCTACATTGTAAGAAGAGTAAAACTAAAGAATGTCAAGGTTCTTTATGTGAGTTAAATTTCTTGATTTTTTGATGCAGAATTCATCAGTGAAATAATGTTAATTTATTGAAATGTCACACAGTAGGCTTTAAGTTAGGTATAACTTATCCTGGGGTTCCTGGCTGAGATAAAGGTTGGAGGTGCTGTTCTACAGTGACTCTGTTCTTTCTTAGAGGAGTACTCTTAGGTGGTGGTGAGAGAGAATTGGCTTGTGGAGTCCCTCAGGGTTTTGTATTGTTACCTATGCTATTTAACATGTACATTAAACCACTGGGAGAGGTGGTCCAGAGTTAGCTATCACCAGTATGCTGATGTGCAGCTCTATTACTTCTTTTCATCTAATTTTGAGGATGCTGTTCCTTTGCTAAACCAGTGCCTGGTGGCTTTAATGAACTAGATGAGGGCAAACACATTGGAGCTTCATCCATACAAGACAGAGGTGCTCCTGCTCAGTTGAATGATAAATATGGGGATAGGGTTTCAGCCTTTGTTAGATCCGGGCTACACTCTCTCTGAATGTGAAGGTTCACAGTTTGAGGATGTTCCTGGATTCAGCCATGAACCTCAAAGTCCAGGCTTCAGCAGTGATCAGGAATGCATTTGCACAGTTAAAGCTACTGCACTGCCCAGGCCTGTTCCTGGAGAAGCCAGATCTGGCCATGGTAATACATGCCCTGGTTACATCCTGTTTGGGTTATTGTAATGTGCTCTACATGGACTTTGAAAAGTGGTTAGAAAGTTCAGTTGATCCAAAGAACTGCAGTGAGATTGCTAACTGGGGATAACTACAAATTGCTAACTGGAGCTAGCAACAACTCCACTGGTTGCAATGCAAAGGGACAATGCAAGGTGCTCATGATGACCTATAAAGTGCTATATAGCTTGAGTCCCTGCTTGAAGGACTGTATCTCTTTTTCCTAGGCCATTAGAGCTCCAAGATTGTCAGGAGAGGCCCTTTGTCCAACCACCTTCTCAAGCTTTTTGCTAACTTTTATATTTATACTTTTATCAAAGTTTTTGTATAGTTTTTTTACCTGCATTGTCTTTAAAATGTTGTTCGTCTCCCAATATGGGGAGAAAGGTAGGATATACATGAATAACAACAACAACAACAACAACGAATTATGCTTTGAAGATCTGTGTTTTCAGTAGTATTAGTCTATTTGCCCATGCAGGCTGCTCTAACTTCAGTCTATCACTATGTTCATTCTTCATTGCTATGGCCAGTCTGTCATGTGGTGTAGCCAGCTTTTTGGAGTTGAGGGAGCAGAGTAAAACTTTGTGGAAGAGGAAAAACAGAAGATATATCTTGATATATAATATCATAAGTTGGAAGACCGATATTAATTCCATATTACAGTATAAATATATAGCACATTGTATATTAACAGTTATGGATTTTTTTCCCCAGAAACAGCACAGCATGAAGAAGTAGGGCAATTATCAAACTGATAGTCATATAGTTCACCTTTGAAGCATATAGGTATTCACTTTGCTTCTGTAGGTTTCATACACAGGGTATCCCAATGACTTTCAGTTGATCTACTGTGGTAGTTAATAGTGAAAAAATTAAATATTGGAGAACTGTAAAATTTGATAATTAATAGGAGGAGGTAAGTGATCACTTAAGAAGACAACATAATATGAAAAAAGGGAATTGTATTCAGTTAATATTTATTATTTAGCTTAATATTTAGCTCTTTGTGCAGTATTGTGCAGTATTTGTGCAGTAATTTTATTATATGTGAGCATAGTGTTATTAGTTCAGAATAAGGAAATGAGATATCTTAATTCCATTGTTTTGTCATTATAATGGAGGATAGACAGTATGATAGTATTTAGTGAGAGGAACAATGGAAATCATGACATTTTGATACAGCTGTGTATTACATTGCAGGAAACTGTTCCTCTGACTTCATGAACATGTTCTTATATACCACTGTTCTAGATGAAAGCCCAAAGTGTCCAACTTCATAAGATGCACACTAAAGTATCAGGATGATCTGCTTGTAGAATCCATCACATTCCATCTCACTAGAATCAGTGCAGGGCAGTCTTCAGGTTATGCAGTAAAAATAAACATCTGTTCATCTTTTGCAATTCTGATGCCTGTTTTTGGCTTTTTGTAGCTTTTTGGTGTGTCCATATTACTCATTTTAAAGTCTTTCTTAAGATTCACTCTCTATTAAGTAATATTGTAAAATAATTCTAATAATGAAAGATATTTTTGCTCAATTGGTGTATCACACTTGCATCTCTTATGTATCCATGCCTTTACTTATTTTATTGAATAAATTTACCTCTTTCATTAAGGAGTTTATTTTCTCTTGTTAGTCAGTTTCATAGTCTCCCCTCTCAGCTCTGTTGTGAGCACTGTTTTCTGATGAGTTTCTATTGTTCTGTTTATCAGTTTACTCGGTATAAGGACTCTTTTGCTGACACATCAGTTTAAGATAATTATTGAAATGTATTGCCCCACGGGAAGAAGGTTCAAGTTTGACACCTTATTGATGTCTTTTTCAAACGTATCCTGATAGGTTTCTCTCCAGTGGCTAATCTTTCTTCACTACTGCTTTTACCTCTTAATAGGACAGTGTCCAGGTTCACCTAAAACAGTAGATGAAATGATATGGGTATTCATGGACCACTTCAGACGTAAGCTGGGTAAGAGTTTATATAAAAACAGTGCATTGAGGAAAGGGCTAGGCATGAACTTTTAATGTGGAATTTTTTGACATGGAAGAAACATCACTGGTAGGTGACTGTCTTGAAGCATGAATATTCAGGGGACTCTTGGACTGGATCAGTGCCTGCCTGCATTATAGAATAGAGGTAGAAAATTTTGGCTCCAGGACCACATTTCTGCTGTAAGAATTACCAAGAGCTGCACAGACACCCTATAGAACAGACAAAACAAAACTGAAGTGTCTAGAAGTCCACTTCTGGTTTTCAAGCATCATTTTTGTTTTAAAATGTGAAACAGTGCAGGGGTCCCATGAAACCTCTTTAAAAAGTAAAGTGGAAGTGCATCGTTTGTTCTAGGAAAAGGATGGGGGTTTTCATGTGTTCCTAGAGGCACACTTTCTTTATCCTTGTTATAAAATTTCAGCAAAGTATGCTCCTCACTTGTGCTCCACTGCTGCTTTGCACCTTAGCTTCTTGTTCTCTGTTCAGTGGGTGCAGGTTAAACATTCAAAACTATGGAGGAGGTCTTGGGAAAGAAAAAGGTCATTTTGGGAGTGGGGGGAAATCTTTGTCCCATTTATTATATGTGTAAAAGAAAGAGAATGATAAATTTCATGCTAATACTCCTATCCAAATCTATCTTCTCTGAAGTAAGTTCATTGTAGTTAGAATTAACGTACAAGTAAACAGATACAGGTATGCAGATTTATCTCTTTTTTATAATGCAGCTATGACTTATATTTTGAAAATTCCATTTGTTCATGTAAGCACAGGGATCCCTCAATGGAGATTGTCAGGTCAGCAGAACTCTTTAGCAAGGGATGGATAATCCTTTTTCCCTCCTTCCTTTCCCAACTTAGCCATTGAAAATGGTACCAAAATGCACAGGGGGTGTAGGAAAGAAATTAGCACTAATTGTTTTAAAAAAATATTGTCTGTGAAATCGTTAGCATATTTCATATGTGCATATTTTTTAGTTTTTCATCATTGGGAAGAAACAATGAATGACATGAAAAAAAGTTAAAATCCGTGTCTTTGGAAAATGTGCACAAACATATTTTAGTCAATAGGAAAATGTGTTCAAACTGCACACATTAAAAATGCTAAAATGTGTACATCTGGAACAGAGCAAAATATGTACCGGAATCTCACAACCTAATCATTAGCAGAGATGAGGAGAAAATCTAATTGGGTTTCCAAAAAGTAAACGAGCAATTAAATTGAGACTGAGACATTGGCCATTTCTGCACTACACTTTTATAGTGCTGTCATTCCACTTTCAATGTCCTATGGAATCCTGGGGTTTGCAGTTTAGGGATGGGCATTTACAATTCTTAGCCAGAGAGCTCTTTGGCCTCAGTAAACTACCAACCTCAGAATTCCACAGGATGTTGAAAGTGGAATAATAGCACTATAACAATGTAGTGTGGAAATGGCCATTGTTGCATGTATGGTTATGTGTGTATGGTAATGTTGCACAATAATGGTACTGAGACTTTGGTGAGTAGCATATTTGTTACAAAATTGACTGCTGTTGACTTCTGTGTTGCATTATATAATGTTAAAACAACCGGGTGAACTGGTAACGATTGTATATTACCACCTTATCTATTATTTGTGTGAACTAAGCAATCATAGGCAAAGTTTGTGGCTTTTATATAACAATTTTATTATCAGGGTTTTTATTTGCTGATTGGTTTTATAATTATCTCCACTATATTGTTAAATTTACAAATATTTGTGCTGCTTTGTGTTTGTTTTTTAAAATTTAGGCTTGTTTCTTATACTTTCTCTTGACTCTAGCTCTGTTAGATCTTTTAACCCTTTGCCCTTAATTTGAGTCATTGTGGCTGATTTTTAGATACCTGATATATGTTTTAATTGGTATTATTCTTCTGAACTCATATGTGTTGCTTTGAATCCTTTCAAGGAGAAAAGCAGAGTATAAATAAAGATAATAATAGCCACAATAGCCATAATAGTAATAATGATGATGATGATGATAATAATAATAATGATAATAATAATAATACAGTTCTCCCTCCACATTTGTGGTTTTGAGACTCATGGATTTGATTACTCCACCCTGCCACCAGCGCAATCCTCCCCAGAGTGGGTGGGAGAAGCATGTGGGGAGCACAATCTTGTGCACCCTTCTGTTCTCTACTCCACCATCGGCACGATCCTGTCTAGGGCGGGTGGGAGAAGAATAGGGGGAGCATGATCTCCTGCTCCCTGCTCCTCTCTGGCCCGCCCTTGGGGCAGGGGCAGGTGGAAGAATGATGCGGGGAGTGCGATCTCACTACGGGTAATTATTCACATTTTTTCTTACTTTTGCAGGGGTGCTGTGCACATATCCCCTTCAAATGTGAAGGAGCTACTGTAACAATACTGATGTGTACTTCGAGCTTTGAAGACTAAATCTTAAGATAATGTTCTTATTATGTAGTAAATGTTCAAACAAATTCTATACAACAGTTGATGTTCCTGTTAAAAATTACTTTGATTTCATATGCATACCAAAGAGTTTCTTGTACAAAATCTCTATCAGTCTCTAGAAGGGAGGCAAGAAAACAAGATGGCAATGGCTAGACCTAGGAAAAGGTCATATGGATAAAATATGACATCTTTAACTTAACTTAGTAATTGTATTCCTTAATTTTTATTAGGGATAATGTTCAGTTTCTTAATTTGGATATTGTTAAACTGATGTGTATCATTACTGTCGATCTTCCTCGTATCTTAACTTTATTTTCCATGTGTTTGTATGGATGGGGAGGAACCTGGCTTCACATGTGAATTTCTTTGTAAGCTATGCTGGGTGGTTGAAAACCAGTGGCTTAATACACATCAAGGTCACATCATAATGTGAATGGCTCTGAACAGTGCATGTTTCTCAACTGGATGAGCATTCTACAGCAGAGTGGAATGTGTTTTCCTATCAACAACTAATCAGCATGCCTGCATTACCACACTGATAATAATTTGCATCAGTTTGTATAACTCCTTTAAAGAGGGAAAAACTAACAACAATAGCCCAGCATGCACGTATGTGGTTCATAAAAGCAAAGATTTCAAAGATATTCTCAGAGCTTTCTGTGGATATTTGACAGTACATAGAAGCAGAGCAAAAGAAAAGTCTGAGAAAATTAATGGGCAAATATCACACATTCCTACTCTTAACATTTGACTCATTTTATCAGATTCAAATATTTCTTCTTGAGAGCAAAACTCTTGTGGAAAAGTTCTTTTTATGCTCCACAGTAATGCAAATAGTGAGCTTTTCAATTTGCTCATTCAAGTCGCATCATTTGTGTAATTCTGTTTCCAAAGCCACTGATGAAAAATACTGAATAAAATAGCACTTGCAGTGAGCTGTGGTTAATCATCAAGGCCTAGATGTTTAAAAGGCAACGTAAGCAGCTCATATTGGTTGGCAATTGCCATCAAGTTGGCTTCAGCTTATGATGACCCTGTGGATGAGAGACCTCTGAGACACCCTGGCCATTCCCATACTACACTGTTTTAGTGTCATTATTCCACTTTCAACATCCCATGGAATCTTGGGGTTTGCAATTTAGGGAGGGGCATTTAGAATTTCCAGCCAGAGAGCTCTTTGGCCTCAGTAAACTACAAACCCCAGAATTCCACAGGGTGTTGAAAATGGAATAATAGTACTATAACAGTGTAGGGCGGAAAGACCGCCTGTCATGAATAGCTCTGCTGAGGTCTTGCAAACTCAGGGGTGTGTCTTCCTTCATTAAGTCTATCTACTGTGTTCATTGAAACTATCTACTGCTGTAGAAGTTTGTCGCCTTGTAATTCTTATCATAGAACACTGACGCCTACACTATTCAGGCTCTACCTCCCCAGTTTCAACCCCTGGCCTGTAGGTTAAGAATATATTGTGCAAGTCTAGATTTGGGGATAGCTGATTTTTTTTTCATTGTGGTCCTGACATCCTCAATCTCTTTCTATTGTAGGCTTTCACGTACTTGTAGGATATGTAGAGTAATTTGCACATCCTGTAAACATGGCGGTATATGCAGCTAATGAACACTTTTAAAAATACTTTTATAGTCATGGTCTAAAATAAGGTTCCTGAAGAGAAGTTAGAGAATGGTTGGTTAGTTTTACCCATTACAATTAAATTGTAATGGATAAAACTAACTACTTTAAAGGGAGATCTGATTGAAACACAATAAGTGTTAAGGTTAAGATTCTAACTGAACTGACTAATGATATTTAGTATATGGGTCGTGCATAAGGAGAAATGCAGGATATAAGTAAAACAAATAGGAAAAATACTTTTCAAAGGCTTTATCAAACTGAATGATGAATGAAATATAACTATACAGACAATATACTTACTATTAAATAACTTTTAAGTATACTGTCTGTCTAATACAAGACATGTTTATTGGATACCCCACAGACAAACGACAATAAATAAATAAATAAATAAATAAATAAATAAAAAAAATCTACAGTTCAACATGTTATTATGTGTACATTAATCTTGTCACTTTCGTTGTGAAATCCATGCAGTTCTAATTATTGTGAACTCAAAAGTGAATCCCACTGAACTCAGTGGAAATTATTTGGTAGTACAGGGATTTAGGACTGCAACTAAAGATATTCTTGATTGAAATTAAGCATACTTAAACAATAGAACTTACTGCAATTTAAATGTGCTTAGGACTATGCTGCAATTCAGTCACTTAGTCATGCAAAGTCTCAACTTGCAGATTGTGTTCCACTTATTCAGATTTTACAAGAGACAAACACCATTTCCACATGATGACACTCTACCACATCATCTCATTGCAATCCTGGCAGCACCGTTGCTGGGAAGGAACTGCAGCTGAAACACTCCCCTCGGAACTCAACTGGCTTCCTGCAGAAGGGAGCACAAGGGACATGTGTCTGCCTTCCGCAGCGCAGCCGGTCTCTTTCCCTTGCTACTCTGGAGAAGGAAGCACCTCCATCGTGCTTCCTGCCCTTCTGCATGGCAGGTAAGTATGGGAGTGTCACATAGTCACGGGTGCTTAATGAATTTAAACCATTAAGTGAATATCCCACGATTGTGACACATGGGAATGGGATGGTAGCGGGATTGCGACAACGTCATGCAAAAGCACGACCTGAGTACCGCTGCCATCCTGTCCTCATAGTTTGACTGCAACACCATGCACAAATGGCCTTAGAGTATGTGATTGAGCGTCCACAATCTTTCATCTAGAGCACTTTGAGAAAAGTAAATATCACACCTTTAAACGTGGTCTTGCAGTGTTTTGTGTATTATTCTTACTCTGTATTTAAAATAGCATGAAAATACAGGCTAAACATTGAGATCTCAACTATGATGCTTACTGCATATGTCCTTGCCTATTACAAAGTGAGAATATGGATCCAATTTTTAATGAGGAGAGAAGTGAAACCAGCTTCTCTCCTCCATAGCCTTACCTGACTACATATGGCTGCTTTAAGCACAAATGAGACAGGATGGGGTCAAACTGTTTGAAGAAGCAGAGTGCAGCATTGCAACGTGGGGGAAAGGGCAGATTTCACCAGATTTCTACAGTTGGATTTCTTACTCCTATTTTACAAGTAAATGCGTGACAATGTGATCACTGAATGCTTGCACATCTGATCTGGCTGTTGGTAAAAATTAGGCTAGTAAGTTAGTTTCACCATTCTTCCGAGAGCATCTAGAAGTTACAAGCTGTGGAGCTTGTTGCTCTCTCTCTCTCTCTCCCCCTCTCTGTGTTTGTATGTGTGTGTAATATTACTTGTTTTCATTAGTTGACAGCAAGTCACAAGAAAAATGCAGCATTCTCCCATCTAGGCAGTTGTTACCTCCACACCCACTTTACTTCAACCTGACAAATACTCATGGATAATTTGACTAAGGCCCTTTTCGCATGTCAGTCCTGTTGCAAAATGGCCTCAGGAGCTTCGTGTGATTGCAAGGACTGTTTCACATGACGTCTGTGCAATCGCACGACACCCCTGAAGCCAGCAGGCGGTGATCACACGTTATATCATTTTCGGCTCATTGCTGAAAATGATGTGCAGTCATTCATCCCTCCCAGGCCCCACACGCACTTACCTTGCGTGCGGAGGCTCTGAGCATGCGGCCATCGTGCTTCCTCCCCCAGCGCAGCCTGGGAAAGTACCTGGCTGTGCTGTAGAAGGAAGGGGCGGAGCACTCATGCTTCCTTCCGGCCAGCACGGAGCTGGTGTGGAGGGAAAGCGGAGGGGACGCAAGTGCCTCTTGGAAGACGCTTCTCGCGTGATCCCCTTGCAATGCCAGTGGTACCAGATAAGGTGCGAAAAGGGCCGAATTCATAATCATTCATTGCAGTAAAACCTTTAGAAAATATGCCTTTATGAATTGTTTATTGTATTGATATTTTACTTCAGTGATATGATATTTTGTTTTTTTTAAATACATTTTAAATTTGTTGTCAATTTTGAGAATACATCAAGGATGAGATACAGATATGTTCTGCCAATCATTCAGTCAGAGAATATATGCATAAGTAATTCAATAACTCTTATTTAAAAGTATTAGCTTGCTAATACTTTAGATAAAAGGCATATCTTATTTATGTTTCTTTTGCTGAAACTATAATTAAGCATATGGGGTGGGGAGACCCATCTAGATCCTTCTGGAAATGTATCCTTTGGTTTCCAAACAATATTCAAACATTATTATTACACTATTAAACATTATTAGTTATTGTTTTAGCTGAGATGTATCAGTAAACTTTGATTCATCTATTTAAAACATTTTTAAAAGCCTTTTAAAATATAATTGTGATAATTATTTATCCTAGGCCCTTTCCGCAACTCACCTTTTCTTGGTGCTGGGGTGCAGGGATTACGCAAGCAGCCTCCAGCAAGAGGCTCTCACATTCCTGTTGCTTCAGCTCTGCAGCTGCAGGCTGCTCGCGTGAGAGCCCTGCCTCTTCCTTCTGCAGCACAGCCTGGGTGTTTCCTAGGCTGCACTGGGGCAGGAAGTGTGAGCACTGTGGCTCCAGAGCTCCACATGCATGGCAAGTGTGCACATGGTCCCAGAGTGATGCGCAATCACGCACCATTTTTGGCTTAAAGCCAAGAATGAAAAAGTGTGCGAGTGGCGCCTTCCAGACCCTGGAGAGTCGCACAATTGTGAGTGCGTCATGTAGACCGCTCCTCACATTTGTACGACGCTCGAGAGGCCCTTTCGCATGGCAAATGCCTTGCGATAAGGGCCCTAGTGACCAGTTTTGCCCAAGATGTAGTAAGCTCTTGGTAGCAACTCCAAGACATCCATGTTAAAATGGGAGTGTCGTGAAATATGAGTGCTAGTGTTTCTTTTTATGTTTTGAAAGAGGAAATGTGATTAAGATATTCTAAAAAGAAATCTATACAAATGCAACAAAATTGTTAAAATATTCAAATATGCCATAGTATAACAAGGAAGCGCAGTAATGCACTGAAATCAGCAATAGAACAGCTGTGTTTTAAAGGACAGTACTTTGAATGTCACTTGACAATTTGCTTTCAATTAGAAGTAATTTACAGGAAGATGCCCACAAGCTAATCTTTACAGGATAATTAAGTTCCATTTTCTTTACTTTTAATTAAAAAGCAGAAAAGATTTAGCTGATCCATAAAAAATGTTCTGTTTAAACATTCATCAGACTTCACACTCTCTTTTTTTTGTTATTTGTTGCAGCAGATGTTATCAAAACTGTCGTCTGTTCTGTTTTAAACCTAGAATACTTGGTAAGTAGGATGCAGAGTTGCAGTGGAGGTATAAGCATTGAACATCTGTATTTTAAAATAGTTCCTTGATTTTTTATTTTTATTTTTGTTGGCACGATGAAAAGTCAGATGGGCATTATGCAAAAAGGTGTATCCCATACAGATGTCATGTTTCCCGTATATTCTGTTACACTCTATGATTATACTGGGGTGAGGTACTGAAGAGCTAAACTGGTGATGGTTGATAATGTGAAAAATACTATTATTGAAACATAAAATTAGTAACATTTTAATAGTTCAACTTGCAGTGCATAGCTCTTAAGAAAAAAGTATGTATGATGGGATGGACTGATGGCTGCGTCTGAGAAGCAGACATTATTGACCTACTAATGATACTTGTTTAGTATCACACACAGGTACTCCATCTGAGCAATGGTTTTGAATCTGAGTTCTGGAAGTCTTTCAAATAAGTGTTCATAACAAGAATTACGGTTATTGAAACTACAATCTTGTGCATGTCTCCTCAGAAATAAACTCCATTGTGGAACATCATTGATTGCAGCTTTAATTATATCCAGTAATTGTTTATATACAATAGATATGGACACTCTTCACTCTCATTTAGAAGTTGTTTATTCTTGGAAATCATTTAACTTTATAATTTTAATTAAAATATGTGAGATGGTTTCAATTTTAGCATTTGTACTTGATTTGAATTCATGGGGGAGATACGGAGTTTCTAAACATCTTGATGAGACAGCATAATAAAGAATTTCTTAATGAACTTGACCTGCTCATCTCTTCCTTGAGAAGCCTATATTAGATTCTTAAAAAGTGGTTATATATGGAAAGGAAGATAGCAGTTTGAATACCTGCCCTTCTGGAAATGGATTGTTCCCCTTCATAGAAAGAATTATGTTTCAGAAAACAAACAAACAAACAAACAAAAACATGTTTAACTTTCCTGCCATTCTCCAGCATGGGTGTAAGAAAGCCCCCCAAATAGTACAGTGACATAATAAGAAAGTTTTAATATTACTTGCAATAGCCAGGATGAACATAGTGTTTGGGTTTACATAATATTCTTTGTGTTGACCTATTCATTTTTGTACTTTGAATGTCCAATATAGATTGGTCCAGGCTACTGAAAGACTATATCTCCCTGTACAAGCCTATCCAGGTTTTGAGATCTTTGGAGGAAGGCTTGCTCTCAGTCCTGCCACCATCACAGGTACATCTGGTTGAGAGAGCCTTTTTTGTGGCTGCTCCCAGTCTGTAGAATTCTCTTCTGAGGCCCTTTTTGCATGGCATTTGCCATGCGAAAGGGCGCCTGGAGCATCACGCGATTGTGAGGAGCGATCTGCATGACGCACTCACAGTCACACAACGCTCCAGGGTAGGGCAGGTGCCACTCGTGCACTTTTTCATTTTCAGCTTTCAGCCAAAAATGGTGCGCGATTGCACATTTGTCCAGGACCCCACACACACTTGCTGTGCGTGCAGTGCCTCCGGAGTCATGGTGATCACGCTTCCTGCCCCAGTGCAGCCTGGGAAACTCCCAGGCTGCACTGTGGAAGGACGTGGCGGGGCTCTTCTGCTACCTGCTCAGGAGCAGGCAGCTCATGCAGAGCTGAAGCAGTGGGGATGCGAGAGCCTCCTGCTGGAGGCTGCTCGCGTGATCCCTGCACCCCAGCACTGAAAAAAGGTAAGGTGTGGAAAGGGCCTAAGAGAGGCTTGGTTGGTTCCCTCTCTCATTTCTTTTCACTGGCAGGCAAAGAACTGCTTATTTAAACAAGCCTTCAACTTTTAATTTGTTTGGGTAGTGCAATGGGTGTGCTGGTATTTAATGCATAAGAGGTTTTAATGTGTTTTTAACTGTATAAAATTAATGTTTTAAGTGGCTTGTTGTTTAATGATCTTTAAAATTCTTATATTACAAATCGTTTTAGCTATATTGCTTTAATATATTGTTTTAACACTTTAATGTGTAAGGCACTTTGTGTCCTGTATGGGAGGACAGCAGGATATAAATTAATCAGTTAATTAATTAAATAAAGAACACATGATCCTCATGGCATTTTATAAACCATTATGAACTCTTTTTCAAAAACAGTTCATCCTGTTGTTCAGTTGTTTGAAGAAGAAATAGCAAGTCTGCCTGGGCTCATGGGTTTTGTTTTGTTTTGTTTTTTGGTTCTTGGCAAGTGGCGGAAGAGGAAGAGAAGGATTTTTTCTTGAGTTCAGTCAAGATTGTAAAAGGTTATAATTTGTATTGGATCAGCTTGTACAGTTGGGACTAGGCAGACAGCAAAGAGATTTTCTTTGGGTTCTTTCCTGCTTGATAAAAACATGGATGAAAATGCAAATATTCATCAATGTGTATTGATACTCATGAACCACTGTACTTTAAATTGCTTTTAGCTTCAAAGATGTTTAATGGTAATAAAGCCCTCCCCCCATTCGTAGTAAACTACTTAGAGTGTTGTTTGGGCTGGAAAAATGTGCTAGCATAAATGTAAATACTGTTGTGTGCCTTGAAGTTATTTCCAACTTACGATGACCCTAAAGGCAAACCTATCATAGAGTTTTCAGAGGCTGAGAGTATGTGGTGCGTCCAAAGTCACCCAGTAGAGTTCCATGGCCGAGTGATGAATTGAACCAAGATCTTCAGGATCATAGTACAATGCCCAAACCACTATATCATGCTCACTCTAAATGTAAATATGGTTCTATAAAAATGGTTAAAACATAACTCCAGAACCAATCAATCATTTTAAGAAGTTCTTTCTTCTTCAGAATGCTTTAGGATCTTTATGCAGAAAATTTGGCTTAAAATGACCAAGGCCCTATCACATTCTGGGAGAAGGGCCTGTACTGAAGATCTCATGGCCCTGTCAGGCTCATTTGGGCATGCACAGTCTTTCAGATAACTTGGATATCAGCTTTATTGGTCATAAACAATAGTTTGAATTTTGTCAAGTTTAGGTAATATGTAATACTGGTGGTACTTTTGGAGTGAAACATGTGAAATCCCCTTCCTAATTTGGGAACATATTATTATGATCTTTTCCACCGGTGTTAGTAACCTATTAACAGAGTAGGTAGAGTGTGTGTTTCTGTTCATGACCAATATGTTTCAAATTTGCTAATGTTATCCTATTACAAGTAGAGCATGATAGTGATAACTCAGCAGAGGATTTTTGTGAAATGCATACTTGAAGACACAAAAGTGAACATTTTCATTGGTCATTTGAAACATTATTGAAACAAAACAGCATATTTTTCTCAAAACAATGGAATATATGAAGGTGTGTGGGTGGGAATTGTGTGGTCCTCCAGATGTTGTTGAATAGCAGCTTCCAGCATTCCTCATCACTGGCTAAGCTGGCGAAGGCCACTGGGAATTACAGTTCCTGCACTCCTTTGGTGGGAATTACAGTTCCTGCACTCCTTTGGTGAGTATGATCCAGAAGTTCCCCTATTTGATGAGGGAGGAGATTTTTCACCTGTTCTACTTTCCCCCTCAATTCTGGAGCTGGGCTTCTAGGATGTAAAGAGCTGCTGGGGAAAGAGGGGGCAAGACAAGAGAGCATACTATTCAATGAGTGCTTTCATAGCTTTGATCCAAGTTGGTGTTTTCCTCCTCCGTTGGCTTCATTGAAAGAATGTTAGAATGTTAGAATTTTGTGCAACACAGAAATAAATGGAATTAATCATTAAATGACTATACCTTTAAACTGATTAATATTTACAATATTTTGATCTTATATTCTCTCGGAAGAATTCAGAAAATGGGTTTCTTGATTTCAGGGCTTACACAAACGTTACTAAAGGATATGGTATAAACCCCTCAATTACTGGCTTGTTTTTCTGATTGATGGCATGGTTGATTGATTCTTACATGTTAGCCTATTTGGCAGGATCCAAGAAGTAGTATCTGTTATGTAATACATTTCTGGTACCAGAATTAGGACAGGGCACTCTTCCCAGTATAGCTCCACTGTGCACCCCAGATACATGCTTTGGGATGATGAAAAACCCTTTGGAGCAGCTATTCAGGTTGCAAGGGCGGGGGTGTGTGTTATCACGGTGGTTCTGAAAGCCTTTAAGAGATTGCCTAGGAGATCTGAATCTTGGTCTTTCTCATTTTGAGTCCAACATTTTCCCCACTACACTGTGCTTTAAAGGCAGTAGTTGTGAAACAGAATGAAATATCTGCTGTAAACATCACCCTATTTTTGAACTCCTAATGATATTGCTTCATTGTGTGGAGTGTATCTTTGCAAGATCAGGGTTTATTTCAAGGCTATGGGAATAAATTTTAGTCTGCTTAATGTATAGGTGAGCAATGGCATTTGATATAATAATCCTTAATTAAATGCAATTCCTGCAGCAAATGAATTGCTGGTAATAACTGTGCTTAAAAATAACTTTGTATCCTAAATCTACCTTGTGCAGTTTTTCAATTTTGTGTTACAAGATGTCTCGAAGTGTGACTTGTCTGATTGGGGAAGCAGGGAAGTGGGAAGAGGGGGCTAATGGAATTCAGACAAGCAATAATTAGCAGGCCAGGAAGTAGGGCAATTTTAAAAATGATTCATGGCAAGTAGAAATGAGACATTTACATTCTAAGAATTAATTATGGGAGTTGTCTAAATTATGAGCGGAAAGCAGAAGTGCAGAGAACAGAATGTGGTTTAGAGACAATTTCATATAATGTGTTCTGTGCAAGAGATTTGTAAAGATTTTTGATGCAGATCATATATTATATTACACTTTAAAATGAAAACACTTAAATAGGATCTTTTACAGTCATCCCTCCACATTCATTAGGGTAGGGAGTGCATGATCCCTGCAAAAGTGGGAAAAATGCAAATATCAAAATGTGTGTGTGTGTGTGGTCTGTGGGAAGGGAGCTGAGGCATGGTGGGGAGAATGGACACCCAGGGTCCAAAACAGGTCAGAGAAAGGAAAGAGATGGGGGTGGGTCAGCTTGGTGGCCCTATACTTCTTCTCTGTTGCCTATCTCCTTTAAGGTTTGGAAGGACATCAGGAGAGGATTTGTGGTGCTGAGAAAGTGCAGGATGTCCTTAGCTGGCCAGGCGGCAACTGCTGGAGGAAGAAGAGGACCAGGGGTGGGTTTTTATAGGTCTGTGAGGCCTGACTGGAGAGACTGAGAGGGAAATTTCCCCCAGAAAATGAATCTCCTAATGGTGGGAGGCAGGGTTGGAAGAAGCACACAAATCTGTGAAAGTCAGACCTGCAAATGTGGAGGGATGACTGTATTTCTTTAGGAGTTTTTGGTTTGGGACAGTTATGAAGGTAAGGGTTGGAAGCAGAACCAGTAAGAAAATGAAAGCTTGTGGGGAAATAGCAGAATAATGATTCACAAGCTTAACTTCTCACATTAATCTGCTATATCCCCAAATCCACACAAAGTGATGACCATACTATTTGTTGTTGTTTTGTTAGCTTCAAGTCCATTCTGACTTTTTATGACCTAGTCAGAAGATTTTATTGGGAAGATTTATTCAGAGGAGGTTTACAATTGCTTTCCTGTTACCTGAGAGAGGCCATCCAGTAGGTTGCAATGGCTAAAAGAAATTGAAACCCTGGTCTCACAGAATCCTAGTCCAAGACTTGAACCATTACATAACTTTGACCTTACTTTATATGAACAAATAATCTGAATTAGTGTATATTAGAGATTCTGCCATTAAACTCTACAAATGCATGAGGAAAGATAAAAAAGGGCATGTCCACAGACCACTCCAAAGCCAAGATAGAAAGTTGTCAATTTTGCAGCTGGGAAAAGTGAGACTTTGCAGTGTATACATTGAGCCTGCGTAGTGCAAGTGGATTCTGTTTGTGTTCAAGCAAGTGTGACTTTTCCTTTTGTGGACATGGGGTTTGGACCATTACACATGACTTTCTCTTGTACATGCTGATATTCTCTCTTTGGTCCTAATACTTTATAGGCTCTTTTTCATAATCATGGTAATGTTTTTATATATACATGTTCTAATATGTTTCATGTTATATAAGTGATATGTTTTATATATTTTTCATATTCATGTTCAAAAAATGTGAACTTGCAGTATAGATTTATGGCCATGCAATATGATCTCAATCTTTCTCTCTCCCTCTTTTTCCCATACTGCTACATGTGTTTCTGATTCCTTTTTGTTGTCTGACTCACTGAGACTGAATCAGCCCAGGTGAATGAACAGGTGACTGGGAGATGGCTGCCTAGTTAAGTGCTGCTCCCATTTTGTTTAGAAACAAAAAAAAGCTTGAAACTGGAACAGTCTATTACAACAGGATCAGCTTCCTCCCAAGTTACTATATGGTTTGTTTTTTGTGCCAAGTGGGATCTATGAGACTAGAGTGGAAGGATCCATGAGTTTTCCTTCCACAGTTTCTACCAACTTTCTTCTTGGGCTAAGCTGAGCATGACGGTTGGCTTCTATAAATGGGAAGGGATCAAATATTCAAGTGGTGTTAGCTAGTTTAGATTATTTAAAGTCCACAAAATTCGATAGTAGTGACTAAAAATGGGAGCCAGCATTGTATAGTGGTTTGAGTGTTGCATTATGACCCTGGAGATCGGGGTTCGCTTCCCTGCTCCGCCATGGAAAGACACTGGGTGACCTTGGGTGCGTCTCTCTCTCACACACACAGCCCCCAGAAACCCCGCTGATATATTCTCCTTAGAGTCACCATAGTTCAGAATAAGTCAACAGTGACTTGAAACCACACAACAATAGCAAGTGTCTATGACTAAATACCCTCCCACTTGTGGTCAAAGTGTATGGGTGTAGAAATGCTGAAAAAAAGGGGGGGTTGTGTGGCCAAAACTTTTAGAATATGATGTTGCTAAGTGTGCCACAGACTTAGCATTTGTGAATTCACTGGTAATCATCCCTCCAGTTGACCATAAATGATGTTCTACTGCTCTGGCTTTAAAGTTTTGGTTTTCTTTAAAGGGCATTAAATGTCTTAAAGTTGAAATTGAGATAATCTGTTCAATATAACATCTAATCTAACAAATATACACAGTTGGATTACAGATTATATTTGGATATTCCGCAGAAAACAAACCAAGAGCAGCAAATTTGATTATATTTCTATATAATCTATATTTGGTGCACAAAGAGTCTTTAACTTGCTCTTGCTGCAGAGGTGTTATATTTAAAAGATGGGATAGCATATATGCAGTGAGTAAGAACGGACATTTCAGGACTTTGCATTACAGCGAATAGGCAAACATTTATTTGAGCCAGAATAAATTGGGGATCCTTTCCATGAATCCCTTTGAAGACAAAACGTAATGCATTGTCTCTCCTGGCAGAATTTCTGCTCTAATTTTTATTTCCAATTTCTATTGCACTTATCAGGATACTAAGTATTTTACAATTCTTCTGTTATCTTCTGTTATCATGGGGGATAAGGCTATCAATGGCTATTAGTCATGATGGCTGTGTATTACCTCCAGTATCAGAAGCAGCATGCCTCTGGATAATGGTTGCTAGGGAACATAAGCAGGAGGGTGCTGTTGCGCTCATGTCTTGCTTGTGGGCTTCCTGTAGGCATCCAGGTGGCCACTGTGGGAACAGAATGCTGGACTAGATAGGCCTTTTGTCTGATCCAGCGTGGCTCTTCTTTTGTTCTTATATTGTTATTTGGTTTAGGCATCTTTATAGCTATATTTCAGCAGTGGAAAACCCTTGAAGAAAAATATTTTAAATTAAAATAAGACTCTAGTTTCTTCAACCAGGTTTTATATTTAAGAAAAAAAGAGAATAGTTATACCCACAAATTGTATCAAATTATGGTGAACAACATATTTCTGCCACACATGAAGACACAGATGGGTAGTTTAGAATTTAAAAAACAATTTCTTTTTCATAAAAATGTTACAGATTTACTGATCTGTTCTTGAGATGAAGAGACTATCCAAAATGAATTTGATGGAGACTTTGCTGGATATTTTTTGGCTTTGAAAATACTTTTTCTAAACATTTATGGGGAAAGCAAACTCAGTTCTTCAGATGTAAAGCTAGTAGTGTTCCCTACCTACTGGAGAGCTACTCTGTGATGCTTATTTCTGTTGCTTGTTGCTGTGATATTCCAATGAGTTTGTCCCCACAGGTGCACAGTGGCATATCATATGCCTTTTACATGAGACCATTGATGCAGTTTAACAGGTAGTCATCCAACTCTTTGATTGTTTGATTCTTTACAGTCTGTGAAAAGGCAGCAGAAAGATATGTATTTAGGTAGGAGAGAGTTCATAGCCCTTGCCCTTCATTCCTTGCTCACATGATTGAATATGAAAATCATAAGAAGTCTTTATTCCCCTGAACAATCTGAGTAGTGGTAGCCAGCAAGAAATATCAGTGAGTCTGAGAAAAGTCTGAAAGAGCAGCATAGAGATGGTTCTACCTTATTAGACAAGACTGAATCACTTGGTTGTGGGAGAAAATGAAGCATGAGACCTTACAAGACTTGTTAACTTGGAAACAAAAACTTTTCCTGATGCTTTCCTGTTTAAAGATCTGTAACAGTTCATGGCATCTTTCATAGGTTCTTTCTGCACCTTACCTTTTTTCGGCGCTGAGGTGTGGGGATCACATCAGCAGCCTGCAGTGAGAGGCTCTTGTGTCTCCGCTGCTTCAGCTCCACACAATCTGCCTGCTCCCGAGCAGGTAGCACAAGAGCCTTGCCTCTTCCTTCCACAGCGCAGCCTGTGAGTTTCCCAGGCTGCGCTGGGGCAGGAAGCGTGGCCGCTGCAGCTTCAGAGGCTCCACACGCACGGCAAGTGCGCATGGGGCCCTGGAGCAAAGTGCAATCACGCACCATTTTCAGCTGAAAGCTGAAAATGAAAAAGTGCGCGAGGGACGCCTGCCAGGTCCTGGAGCGTCACACGATTGTGAGTGCGTCGTGCAGATCGCTCCTCACAATCGCATGACACTCGAGGGGCCCTTTTGCATGGCAAATGTTGTGCGAAAAAGGCCATAGAATCATATAATTGGAAGAGATCACGGGGGTCATCGAGTCCAGCTCCTGCCGTGCAGGAATATACCATCAAAGCATTCCCTGTTGGCCATCCAGCCTATGTTTGAAAACCTCCGAAGAAGGAGACTCCACCATACTCTGAGGCAGCACATTCTACTTTCTAATTGTTCTTACACATAGGAAGAATTATATGACTTTTTTATTCTTTAGATACATCTTATTTGAAATCCTGAAAAGAATCAGTTATACTCTTGGACACAGGGTCCTCTGTTGAGACATACACTTTTCTTTGTGCATACTCTTCATTTAAAAACCTTACAATATAGCAGTAGTAATTAGATGGGCAATCATGATATACTTCAACCATTCATTTCCCTTCAAAATCCTTGGTTTAAATGCAACAATATCTTATTTTCTTGGTCATCCTTTCAAAATTTCCTTGACGTTAACGACTCTCAAAATAGCATTGTGAATTTTTATATGTACTTGAGATTTTTTTAGGGGCCAGGGTGTGACTCTCTTTATCAAAGATCTCAGCAGGAATTCCTCATTGCTTTTTCTTCCAAGTAAATGACATATTTTTCTTAGCACTTTTAAATAGAGCAGTTATCTTTTCTGTAATTTTAAAGTGAGTGCTTATATGATAGCCTGGATTGACCTTATTTAGCTCTCGCCTATTTTTAAGGCTCAGTAGAATAAGGCTTCAATCCAACGTACAGATACTGCATGTGTCAAATTCCGTTTGTTTCAGTAAGGGTTAAAAATGCTTAACAGAACTCTTAAATTCCAGCATAGGTCTTGGGGAGAAAGTGAAACTTAGGTCATGTTTTTAGGTGACACCCCAGATTTTGTTTTATGAGTTACCAACTGTCAAGATTGGAACCCAATATGGTCTGATTTCTGTCCTGACACTTTGTTCCTTTTCTTTCTGTTAAGACAAGCATTTCAAGAATCTCAGTGCATCAGACATTCAGAACCTTTAACCATTTCTGTGGATAGGTTTCCATTCTGATCCCCTTAACACAAAGGAGGAACAAAGGGGGAGCCTTTATGCTTGCCTCTCAGTTATATGGTGAACTCACTTGGTTCATTCAGGGTCTAAACTGTTAACCATTGTAGCTTCTTTCCTAAAACCCTATGGCTGCATACAGTGCTAGGAATACTCAGTAAGAAAAAAAAATCTATCTTACTTTAGTGCCAAAAGGTCAGTGAGGTCCTGTACTGCCAGTCTGTTTCATGTGCTTCTCTTCAATAAAAGAGCATATTAACATGGTAGAACCAGGAAGGTAGAGCCATCAAAAGGTAGTGGCTGTTACCTCAAAATTTAAAATGAGACATAATTAGTTCCCCCTTCCCCCAAAAAAGAAGGCCTATGCGGGGTAACTTAGCGAGATCTCACTCCTGTGTATACTGGTAACTGCTAAAAGAGCTCAGCCAGAACACTTGTACTCCAATTAAATGTATTCTTTTTATTGGGGGAAAATATACATGCACGCACACTCACAAAATAATCACACACAAGCAATCACCCAAGGCTAAGTGAAAGAAAGAGAGGAAAATGGATAGAGGAATAGAAAGGGGTTGGGATATATTTACCATCCATAGGGAAGCAGAAAAGGAGGAAATGACTTGGGCTTCTTTTCATCCAAGGACAGCAAAAGATCTGAGGGACAGAGTGGATCCCCGAAACCCAAAATGCTGTAAGGAGAAAAATTTGCCCTGGAGGTGTGAGTGAGCAAAAAGACTTGCTGGGTAGACAAAAGGTGACAGGATGGGTTGATGTTTGTTAATGTCTGAAGGAAACAAGTTGATAGTTTTAACATGTATATGGCAAAAGGTTTTTATGTCTGCCTGATTGGGGATCAGGAAAAAGTCACAGGTGTGAGGATGGGGCAATTATTGATTTGTTGGAAATCTCCCTGTTTTCCTGAACCAGTGCTGTCAAACAAACAAGACTATTTGTTTTTGGACTTTGCAACAAATAGGTGCCATATTGAGTTAATAGCCAGTTTATGGCTTTGCTTTCTATAGGAAATGCAAACCACAGGGGGTACGTGCTCCTCTTTGAGGTGGCTATTGTCCTCCTTGAGAGGATTGTCTGGCTATAAATTCAGGTCTTCCTGGTTGAACTTATGACTTAGGGTCATGTTAAAGGTATTTCCTTCTCACATGGCCCTTTCCACTCCTAAGTCTGTATATGATTTATATTTTATGCCAATTAAACATATCTTCCAATTAATATATTTTACCAATTAAACTATTTCAGAATAGGACAGCACAGCCACCTTAACATGGCAGTTCTGCCTAATTCCTCTCAGTACTATTAAAAGGAGTTTAGGATCTTGGATGTTGCATAGTATTCATTAGAGGGGGAAGATATTTTATAAAACAACAGACACATTGCATCGGTAAACATAACTTCAGTGTGTTGTTCACTTTAAATATATTAAATCTAAATAAAATAGACTACATCTACTCTTGGTAGTGGCAAGTCTTGCAAGCTAAAATGTAACTTGAAAATGTTAAAATTGTCATTAAATGTCTGCTTTATGCAGTTAGAAATGGGTTTCATTCTTCTATTCTATGTTTAATATGTTCTGATTAAGATTTTGCGGTTTTACTTGAATTTCAAAAAGTTTGATATTTAACATTGCTTCTGTATATTGTGGAAAACAAATACAGCAATCAAAACTGTTCTAAACAAACTCTAAAGATCATTGCAGACTGAACACACTGAACACACATTTCCTTGGGTTTTAACTGTCAAGCAGATATTCAGGAGGTTAAGTGAGCAATATATGCTATATTCAGATTTTTTTCTACATCTGTGTCCATATCTCTGAGTGTGTTAATGGAGCTTTTTATAAATAGAATGTTTTAACTATATATAGTTAATTAATGATCAGTTACTATAATGAATGGTAAAATATTACAAATCCATTTGTTACACTTAACTAATATTAACCTTTTCCATTTAGTGTTGTTGTGAAAGTTAGTAAGCGGTGCTGAAATGTTACATAATCTATAAGATGTGAAATTTATCTCCAAGCTCGACAGAAAACTTGGATTTTTTATGGTTGCAAGAGTTCCTTCTTTGTTCTGTCAGAATCAATTATTTCAGTTCTAATAAAAATCTGAAGAAAGGGTCAGGTTGGTGATCTGTGCTCACTGTGGATAATTTGTGATATTGCTGCCTGAACTGAACAAAGAGTTCCATATTTCTGGCAAGAATGTAAAGTGTATGCTTTGTATTAGGGACACTCCATGGCTAGATGGATAGTAACAGGTCTACCTTGGTAAAACAGCTATTAGGAATGTTATTGTTTTAAGGATATTTGGGAATGTGTTCATGTACCGTACTTCTAAATGAAAACATAATTCCAAGTCTTGTAATAAATATATACAATACTAACTTTATTGCTTTTGACTATTGAAAGATACAGTTTTAGCACTTTCCAGAAAATATATAATATTAACAACCGGTTAAAATTCTATATAAAACTACCAAATTTGTCTTGGGTGATTAGTTTTTATAGCATCTCAGTGTATAAATGTTATAATTTATAAAGTTAAAGAAAAAGAATTAGATTGTATTTTTTTAACAGTGAAACCCATAAGGTGGAGGAAATGAAAAAAGAGAAAGAAGGTACAAAACATGGTAGCAAATCACTCTCTTAGTACTAGGGAATTATAGGAAAGAGGAAATAGATTAACTAAATGATGTGTGTGCATTGTTAGCCTCTTTACTTTGGAACTACTCTAATTTGTTATTCCATGGTTATAAAACTTGTATCCAAAAACTATCTGCTTATTTAAATTGTATACTATTAAATTATATAGTATTGAAAATCATAAACACAAACACCCCAGATTTGTTAATGATGGTAGTTACAATGTATTTCCCTCCTGTGCTGTCCATATGTTTGTGGACGTATGTTTTAAGTTACTTGTCCAGCAAGAAGATATCTGCTGGCAAATCTACCAATAGCCACTAATTCCATAACTATACAAGTACACTGTATGTGTAACATCAGAATGCTGTATCAAATATAATATTAGAAATACTGTCTATGTAAAGTGTATTTCAGGAAGAAGTGAATGGTGTCTGACAGCAGAATCTCTGCTCTGGCTCTTACTGACTGGCTAAGTACATTGTTTCCCATCATGGACAAGGTATATGTGTGTATGGGAGAGAGAAACAGCAAGCTGCCATCCTGTTGCCTCTCATGTATTGTAACTAAGGTAAGCAACATTCCTTCCACACTCAATGGGTATTTCTTAGAAAAGGTACATTCATAAATATCAGTGGCTTCATTCTGATGAAAATTTTTCATGAAGTAGGTTAGATTTTACACTGGACAGGGCCCCCTGTAAAACCATGCTGCTTTTGCTGCTAAAAATCGTAGTCCAAATTTTATACGAGTCTTAAAACTGGGGATAGGGAGCCAATCTACTGTGGAAGTTCAGCCAAATAAATTCATAAGGCAGATAAATTTCCCAAATTTCCCAAATTTGCCTCCTGAATGGGCTAGCAAATTTGATCCCCCAGTTTGCCCCCTGAATGGGCTAGTGAATCAGGGGAAAGCATTTTGTAATGCTCTTAGTTGGTAATAAATATCTATAATTTTAAAAGTGAAACTATTGCAGTACTCATGTTCCAATAATTGGAGGGTGTAAAACAGTACTCTTCATGGATACAGTAGACGATCCTTTGGAGAGATAGCATGACAAGGCTAGTGCCAAATGCTGGCTAGTGCCTTCTTGGTTATTAGTACCAGTTTCAGTTATTGTGTCCAAAGTTGTGGATAAATGCTTGTTAAGGATAGGCTGACTGTACGACTTCCTGACTTTCCCCTCTTTGTAGGGAACATTATGGGTGTTATATTTAGTAACAAAAAAGAGGGATGAGGGCAGAGTGGGATCTGCAACCCTTTGAGGTCTGGTGAAGGGCATATGAAGCACCCAGACTTGGTGTGGTAGTTCACTTTTCTCCCATACCTGCTTTAGTTTGGCTTTAGACCCAGAGCATAATAGCATCATAAAAGCAACCTTTGTTGCCTTGGTCAATGCTTTATTTGGGAAAGAGCGTGAGCGGAGGAGTGCTGTCCTGTTGATTCTCATTGGTCTCTTGGTCGCTTTTAATACTAGTGACTGTGGAATCTGTCTGGGGTACAGCAGTGGATTTCATGCAGGAAATGATAGCTTAGATTCTATTCAGTGGTAACAGAGAAAAATTCTGTTGGTGCACTTCCATTAGACTTCCTCTTATGCTGCTGTGCGTAATCTGAGACATCAGAATGTATCCACATGGCGGTATGTGATAGAAGTTTGCAAAGCAGCAGTGGATGGTACCTGAAAAAGCTTGGGACAGGGGTTGACTGGAGTATTGCACAGGGAAGTTCCTTGTGTATATCTGCTTCAACAACTACCTAAAAAACACATATATAGGTATAATGGGAGATTAGTCCTGCATATATCACCAACAGAATTCCACAGAATGTACTACAGTGGTTCAACTCCTGCTTTCAGGGTCATTATCACAGAGTAGTACTGGAAAGTTTCTTCTCAGATTCATGGCAGTTATGTTGTGGGATTCTACAAGATTCCAATTTGTCTCCCGTTGTATTTGACATTTCTATGAAATCACTAGAAAATGTCATCCAGGATTTTGGAGCATGATGTCCTCAATATAATAAGACATCAAGCTATATTTCTCTTTTCCATCCAAATCAGGAGAGGTTTCAGTATTTGGAGTCACTGGTGGCTGGAAAGGGGCCAATAAATTGGAATTAAAACCTGAAGAGGAAGTAATATGTGAGCATATATCATGGAATCACATATAATATAGAATCACATAGTTACCACACCACAAAATCACAGAGTGACATAGTTACCATACCATCATAGAATCATACATTTGTAGAATTATACATTTGGAAGTAATGCTAAAATCTAATTCTACCTCCCACCAAGCAGTAACCTTCAAGAAAGCTCAAGCTGAAAAATAGACATCCATCACTGTTTAAAAACCTCTAATGGAGGAGAGTCCACTACTTTCTGAGTAGTCTGCTCCATTGTTAAACACCTCTTGCTCTCAGGAAATTCTTCCTAATGTTTAAGTAGCATCTCTTTTCTCCCTATTTAAATCAATTGATTTGTATCCTGGTTGCTAGAGCAGCAGCAAATAAGCTTTCTCTATCATCTACATAACATCTTTTAAATAGTTAACATACCACCTTTCAGTAATCTTTTCTTCAAGCTAAATATACCCAGTTCCCTCAGTTGTTTCCTATATGGCTAGACTTTCAGACCTTGTTTCCAGACCTTTTATCTACAGCTTGGTATAGCACTTTACAAAATAGGTGTATTTCTTAATGGCGTTGCATGCAATTAAAAAATGATGTTGTACTAAATTCAAAGATTTTACTGGAAATTCAAGTGACCTTGGTGTGAGGCAGTGCTTATGGCCAGCTAAGGCTGATCTGATAACTGTGACCATTCCTGGGTTGCTGAGATTTGGCCACTAGAATCTATGCTCTGATAACTTCCTAATTGAACTATTGTAATGTCTTGTACATGGATGTTTGTTTGATGAGGGTCTGGAACTGGTTCAGGTGGCTGCTGCTTGGATAATGACAGAGACAGCAAAGAAGGAGCATATTTCATCCAGCCTGAAATCGCTGCATTGGTTGCCAGTGAGCTGCTGGTCCCAATTCAAGGAATTAATGTACAAAGCCTTCAATGGTTCATGAGCTAAAAGTACCACTGGCCTGGTACTGACCAAGCCAGAATTCAAGATCATCCAGGGAAATTCTGCTGGTGTAAGTCACAGTCCCAGCACATAGGGCAGGGTTTTCTTTGTGTTGACATCCCAGTAATGAACTCCCATCAGAGATCTGTTTGTCCCTGCTCCCCACACTATTGTCAGACATTTTAAGAGGTGCCAGTTAAAATGCCTGTCTCCTTTTGGAAATACTTGGGGAATAGTACAACTGATGTATTTGTCTTTATGTTCTTATTTTATTTTAGAAAATATTTTGAATTCATCATTTGAGATACTTAACTTTACATACATGTAATTCTGAGATTTTTAGTTTTGTTATTTTAAATGTTTGTAATCTGTGATTTTAACCATTTTTATGTAATTTTGCTAACTGCCCTGTGCTCTTATCAGGAAAGTAGAGAGAGAGAGAGAGAGAGTGAGTCTGTGATTACTTGCTATTCCCTGAATCTTGTAGGAAGGCTGTGATAATAAATACAGTAGATGACAATACCATGTACAGTGCTTAAATAAAACCCTAATTTTTGTTGTTAACACTACCAGTCTTTAACCATTCTGGAATAACAGCATTTTGCTTCCCTATATTTCATCTTCAAGTTCCATTTATATGTAGTATCTTCCATTCATTGGTTCTAAACATGTACAAAACAAAAAAAACCCAGTTTTATTATTGTTATTATTGATGTAGATGTTACTGTGTAACCCTTTTTTTTTAATAAAACAAGAATTATTTTAAATATATTTAGAATATTTATACAATGAGGAGCTGACATTCAAGATGATGATAAAACTATTAAAATGAATGTTGATTTATTGTATGATGACAGACAAATTATGCATCAGATGAAAAAGGAGATATCTGCAGGTCTTCTTGGAAGAACGATTCTATTTTGGTGGCTGAAGTATCTTGAGTGGTTGGGATCCTCTCCTAAAGGACAGCCCTAACATACTTTTCTTTGAATATCAGCACAAACCACATGATCTTAGAAGTGCTAAACAGTTTGTTCTCCCTGTTCAGTTATTCATAGTACTGCAGTAGTTATGCAGTACTGTATGAAAGTTCCATGTGAAGTATTTTAAGATCTGTATTTTATCTGGTAACATCTACATTCAGTTTTCAGAAAGTGATGCTTTGCAGCATATCATTGTGTCTCTAAGTTCAAGTTAATTTATACATATAGCTTTAGTATTAATTAGCATGTAATTTATTTGCTATTTATTATTTTAGTTCTCCTTCTGATTTTCAAGGACTGCATATCTATGTATCTGCCTGTAGGCTGAGGGGAGAAAAGGAAAGTCAGACAAATATTTTGAAAATGAAGATGGAAATTCAGTCTTTTGTGGAAAAGCTGGACTGCTTTTCGGATCATCTGCAATATGAAAGTGTTGCACTATGATTAGTTTGAATATTTTTAATAAAACATTTCTCTCTTGTGTTCTCTTTGTTTCTCTTTCTTGATTGATAGTTTTCCTTGATGGTGTTTGGGGTATATTTTTCTGTACGTTGTATCTGTTTAACTACAATAAAGTAGGGGACTTAGGAGCAGTCTTTATTTCTGTCTTTTTTCCTGTATTACACAGCAATCAAATATGCCAGTATCTTGCTCCATATCTGCTGTAATTGCATTTCTGTTTAATTTACCTGTAATGGGGCATGCTAAGCAGGCTTACACATACATACTCCTAAATGTAAATACACCAGTGTATTCAATGATATTTACTCCCAGTTATACGTCTGCAGGATTGCATCTTAGGATTGCATCTTAGCATTCTGAAACTTTTCAGCTGGTGGCCTCTGTATAGAATCATAGAATCATAGAGTTTAGAAGAGACCACAGGGGCCATCCAGTCCAATCCCCTGCAATGCAGAAACACACATCAAAGTACTCCCAACAAATGGCCATCCAGCCTCTGTTTAAAAACCTCCAAAGAAGGAGACTCCACCACACTCCGAGGCAGTGTATTCCACTGCCGGACAGCTCTGATCATCAGGAAGTTCTTCCTGAGGTTCTGATGGAATCTCCTTTCCTGCAGCTTGAATCCACTGCTCCTTGTCCTAAAAGCTTGCTCCCTCCTTGACATGATATGGTCACTGTTGGTCAAGAGCGTGGCCCATTGAATATGAAGGGAAGTTTTTACTCTAATAAAATATGAAACATGATCCTAAGAATGTCCCTGTTGATTCTGAGAGCATCTCTGTGGTCTTTGATGCCACTGACTTCGATAGTTTCTCCAGTTTGAGCATTGAAGCACCATGAATGGATCTTTCCAGAAGGTACTTCTGTGGGATTTTGTTCAGCCCATTTTCTTTGGCTTGTGTGATCTCACTGTGTTCTGTTGCTGTCTCTCATATTTTTAAAAATATACATGAAACTGCTATAATGTAGTCTGTAATTTGGCTTCCTGTCTCTCAATTTCTAGTGTGTATGTGTGTGTGAACCTTCAAATCACCTATCGACTTATGACAATCCCATATATACTCCAAAGAGAATTGCAGATGTCCTAGGCCAGTGCTTGATGTCAATAATGCATTGCATATGAGCTAGTAATTTGTCTCCCTTTGCTTGTGTGGTCACACATAGAGGGGTGGGGGCACTTTTGCTTGCCTCCCACAAAGAGAGGCCACACAATCACTGGGGAGAGGGTGGAGCCAGCAGCCCCCTTTTTGGTCCACACTGCCCCCTCTTCAGCCTCTTTCTTTGTTTGCAGTGGTCATGAGATGGGGGGGGTTGGTTTGAGGGACTTGCCTTCCAGAAAAGGGTTGGCTGAAGTTAGAACCCAGCCTCATGGGTTTGCTTTGGGGCCCAGTAGCTCATGAAAGGGGGGCTAGAGTAGAGGTCTGGAGGTAACTCTTGCCTTAGCCTCCCCATTCTGTTTACCCCCTTTCTCAGGCCACAAGTTCAACATCAAGTTCAAAGTCAAGCCCCAAGTTCAGGTTCATGTACTAGCGTTATGTTAATTAGGCATACATTAATAAATTGTGTTAGTTCAACCCAAGCCCTGTGTGGGGTCTCTTCATTTCATGGGTTGGGCAGCAAAATGAAACCAAATCTGATCTAGGTATAGATTCTTCTACTCTGATCAGTATGGAACAGCAGTTGCTTGTAGCTTCCATGTCTTTGGGATAGTGAATTTATTCAGCATTTTGGTTTGACCTTTAAAGGAGCTGGACTTAGGACAGCTCCTTTAATGCCTGGGCTAAAAGCTATGACAGATTCACCACTGCATTGACATGATAAGCACCACCCTCCTGAGGGTTTTGGCTGTCAGTCCCGCACTCTGTGTGAAGCTGTTTTGAAGGCTATTAGAAACATAATTGGTTCAAGCACTATAGCTAGGTTGCAGGGGCATAGAATTTGATACAGCATGTTATATAGGGCTAGGTTAACCCCTCCTCCCATATCAAGATCATTGCCCCCCTCTTTGTTTACATGTGCAGTTCTGTGTATGGTTTTGGTTCAGACAGTATAAACATCTTGGGGCCACCTACCTCCAAACAGAAATCTTCCACACAGATTATTTTGTGCCCACCTAGGTATTAATAAAGTGACAATAGGCAAAGAGACCCTTCTTTCTATGTTGAAAGGCTGCACGTAGTTTATTTTTTTTTATCCTGTCTTAGAAAATATAGAACATCACTGTAAATTAAAAATTCACAGTATAGTCAGCAATCCCTTTATGTTTGTTTGAGCTGCCATTGACATTTCAGCTCTTCTCCTTTTCCTTTTCACTTGTGAATCTCATGAAGCTGGTCTTAAGATCTGAGGCGGAATCACCTGGGGAAATTAGGGCAGTGCTGAAGTGGCTACTTTCACCTGAAATATTGGAAGTCACATTTCAGTCTCTTTATAAAGCTTCATGGATGGTTTTGTGCACATGCATCAGCCTCACAGGGTCCAGAAGGGCTAAAGTAACCAGTCTGAACAGCGTGCTGTTAAAATGTATCATTATATTATTATCAAATATATTATATATTTTTTCCAAATATATAATTCTGGGCTATTTCAACTTTTTTTTTTAAAGAATAATGAAGGATTCCATACAAGCATGCCTTTTTTGATAGACAAAAAATTAATACACCTTTGTGTGACTTAAAAGATGTGCAGGCCAGTATTTCAAGTCACATCAATCAAGTGTATATATTTGAATCTCTCAAAAGGGGAATATTGTTATGGACTCCTTGATTATTTTTTTTTAAAGTTGAAAAAAACCTTAATTATATATTTCAAAAGCACATGTACTGTCTTCTGTAGTAAAGACTACTATGTAATTAATGTTCATAGACAGTAAAGCAATATATAGTTCAAGTATTTTATGTGATTATCAGATGTTACTTTTAACTCTGTCCTACATATTTGTCTCATCTGTGGCCTTTCTAGATCAGTTGTATTTTGTATTTTGAATATCCAGTATATTTGAATATTTAGAGTTCAGCCAGTCCCCACCTTGACTAGTGCAGAATAGAGAGAACATTGGACTTGTGCTTGTCACTGCTAAGGCTTTTGTTTCCAATGTTTCATTCTTTTCTTCAGCCACAGTCCTGTTTGGGTTGGTTGTTTTTGTACCATGATCATTTTAGTAGCACTTTTCTTTGTACTTTCTGCCATCTTTCTCTTTCCTACTCTTTTTGTGAAATACTGTAATATTTTCCTGTATACTTCAGGGGTCACATAGGTAACCAAAACCCCAAATCTTGTCTTTGGGGGAACTTGTATTGCTTTACCGGTAGGTTTGAGAGGTCTGAGAGAATCATATCAGAGGAGTAACAGGAAGTCTGATTCTATTTAAGGATGAAGTATCCTTTTACAAGTCTAGAGTCTGTGCTGAAGTTTAATTGTGTGGTGACATAAAGAGTTGGTCTGAGAGATCAGAAAAAGTGAGGTTGCTTTTTAATGTCCTAAGCAAAAGTTTGAATTTCTTTTATGATTTGAATTAGGAGGACTTGTGGATAGCTTCAGTTTGCATGTCCACATCAGATACTTTTCCTGATATTTGATAACTCCTGGTAAGGTCTATATTACTTTTTGGAATCCAGGAAAAATTATAAGTCCTTCTCTTTCAGTGCTTGTTGTGCAGTGTTTCATCATGAAGAACCAGAAGAATGCTTGCTTCATTTGTGCTTGTTATTTCTTTTTGGCATAAGGTATGAGGCTTGTGTGATGCTTTTATGGTGTTTGAAAGATATATTCTCATTGTAAACAGCATTTTTTTTTTAAAAAAAACACCTATATGAACACCAGCTCCCCTTTTGTGTTCGGTTTCAAAGGGATTGGATGGACATTAATCCCTAAACATTTCTGAAGTTGCTGTCTTCTTTCTGGCTAGTATTGAAACAAATGTCTGATGTGTGTGGTAATCCTTCAACCAGGATCCTAGTTTTAAGAATTCCTTACAAGTTTCAATAATTCTCCACTAAGTCCCTCTATCATCCCTTGTAGTCACTCTCCTCCACAGTGGACTCTCGTAGCCAGTCAACGGCTGTGAAACTCTGTATGCCATCTTCTTCAACCATCTCCTGCCTTCACTGCTGTTTTGTGTATCCCATTAGTGGTGATGTGGAACTCTCCTTACCTTGGCTACCACAAAAAAGATTGTTTCCTTTCCTACCCCTACTGGCTGGTGCTGTCATGCAAAGTAAACAAAGATATCTGATTGACTGTATAGTACATCATCTAAGAAGAATCAAAGCTATTTCAGACTTTTGTTGTACCTAATTATATCTCAAATAGCAATATTTAGCATGCTAATGTTGACGCATGCTAATGTTGACGTGTCTTACAATTCCTTTATTTCAACCAGTTATATTATTTACACACAAATGAACCTTTTTTCAGACTTTAACAGTCCCATCTTCTGATGAGACAATCACAGAATGACTGAATGAGATCCATATATATATGTGGGAGTTCTCTCATAAAGAAGTGTGTGCTTTAGTGTGTATTTATGTGTATGAAGAGGCAGGATTCTCAAAGAAACAAAGGGAGCAGGAGGAGCAGATCTCTTTCCTTACGTTACCTGATCTTATGTTATTTGTCTTTACATTACCTGAAAAAGCTTTTAACTTAGAAAATGCAAAGCACATGTACTAGGGGGTAGGTGGGTAAGGCAAGTGTTCATTTATTTGCCATAATATACCTGGTGAGATCAAAATCATCTTGAGTTGCATCCTAAAATCCCACATTTTTTGCCAGCAGAAACTGGAAGGACATCTGAGGACATACTCTGGCAACATACTAGCCAATTACAATTTTTTGCCCAAAGTCTGGATCCTGATGATGAGAATAAATCCTGTTTTGGATGTTTTCTTTCACTAGGACATCAAGCAAACACTCACATAAGCACTTCAAAGGATATATTCCTAGATTCTTCCCCCAAATAATTACTCAGCAATTAAATATTTAGCTAGTGACATTATTACAATTTCTTGTGCTGTTTGTATTGATAATAATCTGTAACTATTGATGTTCATTTTAATTTAAAAAAGGAATTTTACCTGATGTAAGAGAAAATAATTTAATGACTAGTGTTTTGCTAGAAAAAAATGTAAGCCATAGGTATCACTTTCCATTGTTGTTTGAGTACTTTGCCGGGTTTATTTTTGTACCTTGGATTTTTCTAGAGTCTTATTCCTTGCATCTCTTCTAGTATATTCTAGTGTGTAGTATATTCCTCTGTGTTATTTGCATCTGGCCATTTCCTATGTATGATCCTTGCTGTAGTACCAAAATGTTATTATAATGCATGCTGACAGTTTGTAATATTGCAGTCTGTAGAGTTTTACACTCATTTTTTTAATGGCAGTGTCACTTCTATAAAAATGTCTATCCTTGAAATCTAATTATTTTCAGAAGATTTTCAATTACTGTATGGTATAGTCTTGTTATATCGCCTGTGGCAAGCAAAGCTGCAAACCATTTTTTATGTTTCTTCTGTATAACTAACAATGGCTGACCATTATTGTTACTACCATAATATATTATTAAAATATTTTACACTTTAATTTTATTTCTTTTCTACCTTATTAAAAGCAGTCTTTAAAAATGTCAATATTTTAATAGTTCTTTAGGCTGATATTGGTTTTCTTACATATTTGTAATGGCTGTGGGTCATTTCCTAATTCAGCACCTGCAAGTTTCCATCTAGGATTTCTTTTCCATTTGTAGAATTTCATGATATTATTTTTGTTTTGAAAACTGTTGTAAAGTACCAAAATATTGTGACATGAACCAGATCCCTCAATACTCAGATGTGCATAGATGTGCATAGGCTGCTCTCCAGATTCCCCAGAGGAACTAAAAAGGAAACCATCTTAGCCCAGATCAGCACTCAGAAAGTTACTTTCTAAAAATAAATCATTCCTGTTCCTCATTATATTGTCTAAAAAGTAGTTCATTGCTACTCATTCGTTACAATAGTAATGTTGTATTGCTCATTACTTTTTTGTTACTATGGGTGGGGGCTTTAAGGTTAATAAGAGAATGACATAAGCGTTCCTGTGAATATTGCTGCTAAAATAAATAATTGAAATTAATTTTAAAAATAACTAGAAAATATTACTTGTTATACTTGTTAATAAACATTATTGCCACTGTTGATGTTCATTGGAATATAACATCATTATGTTCTTGTTTTTCTCTTCAGTGTAACTCTCTAAATATAACCATATTACTTGTACACGAGTCTTCTATGTTCTGTAGCAGATCAGGCTATTTGATAATCAAGCCTAGTATAATTTGTTCTGCCTAGTAACAGCTCTCTGAAGTCTCAGGGTTTTTTTCAGACTACCTGATTAATTTAGGACAATGGTTGGAATCATACAACTCTTCAGATGTTGTTGGACTGCAGATCCCAGCAACCCTTGCCAACAGAGACAGTGGTAAGAAGTGATAGCTCCTGCAGTCCAGCAACATGTGGAGAGATACATGATTTCTGCCCCTGGTTTTGGACATTGGGTGTTGCATCTGGAGCCTTTTGCATGGAAAGTGTACATTTGCACATGCTGTTTATTTAAAGTGGCTTATCAGAAGTTCACAAATAGGATATGAAACAAATAATATCTCCTCCCACCACTTGTGTTTGTCAACAGCTGCTGTTGTTTTTGTATTTGATACTAGAGGTGATACGTTGCCATCACAACTAGTAACCTTCAGTAGTTTTGTCCTTCATGATTTCATCTAACCTTTTTTCTAAAGTTGTACAAGGTGACTGCCACTTGTGGTATTTCATAGTTTTAAGTGTTTTGTATGAAGAAATGTTTCATTTTGTCTTTCTTGAATCCTTTAATGTTCAGCATCAGGATGTTCTTGGCATTGTGGAATGGGGGAAAACATCTCCTTTTCCATGTTTCTACATTATTAATAACTTTATATGCCTCTATCAAATTGCTTCTTGCTCAGGTTTTTTTTTTTTTTGGTACATCAAATAGCCCCAGGTGTTGTAACTGTTTCTCATGGGAGTGACTTTGGACACTCGTGACCCTTTTTGAACTTTCCTCAGCTCTCCAATATCATTTTTTGTGATGTGGTTACAAAATTACCAAACTTCGATAGTTTTGGTTGGTTGAATACAAATAAACAATAGATCTGAATAAAGGCAGTATGATAATTTCCTTTCTTAGCAACTACATTATGGAGCTTTCCTTTTCTTCAGCAGCCTTAAATTTATTAATCTGATGTTTTCATGAATTATCTACCACATACTCAAGATCCTTTCCTTGTCATTCACCAGATGGTCTCAAATCCCATGAGTATTTGTTTAATGGTAGAATTTTTACTCCGATGTGTATTCCTTTACTCTTACTTATATTGAACTGTATTTGTTGTTTTAATGCTTAATGTTGTTTTCTTGGTTTGCAGAGATCCTTGCTGAACTCTTTTCAGACTAATCCTAGATAAGTTGGCCTGAAAAGATGCACATTGAACATCAGGAAAGCAGAACAGATTGCAGAACTGGCATGCAAGCCATCAAGCACTACTACTACATGTTTTCTATTAAGATGCACGGATATCCAGAAGCAGTAATGTTTGGTGCATTGCATCTTGGGATGTGATTACAAAAATAAGTGTATACAAATACAAAGTTATTAAAATGATAAAAAGACAGAGTGGAGGAAAAGGTAATAATCTCGCTGAGCTTATTTTTTAAACCAAGAACATATAGAGAGAATAAAATAAATAAATCAAAATGAAAGAGGCACATCAACATTAAGGAATTGGAAAAAAGTTTAGAGAGTAGAACAACAAAAAGATTGAAAAGCTTCTGGAATTGACTATTGAGGACAGATGAGATATTCACTGAACTGTGCAATTTGATAAATTAGCTATTAAAGGGAGTACAATGCATTGTCTGTAAATATATGAGAAATGTAAACAAGCAGGATAGGAAAAGTTAGTTGATGCAAAGCAAAATGAAAAACAAAGCAAAATGAGGAAAAACATTATGGAGAAATTTAAAAACAAAAATTTAAGATGCTCAGTAGATTAAGTATTGAAAAAGAATACAAAAAGTGATTTAAAAACAAGTTTTTGGTTCTTTAATCCTTTATATAATAAATAATGTGCCCTGGACAATATGTTTCCAGCAGCACAGACATCATTGGATTTAGACTACATTATCTCCTATTTTCTAATACTCAACTTGGGTGCCCAGCTTGGATTTAAGGATGGCTGAAGGGGTGGCTGTTCCTGGAGGTGCTTCAATAGAAGCAAGATTTGTGTTGGCATCTAAAAAGGATGGTTAAAGCTATACTGAAAATGCCTCTGTAATTTTGCACCACCACTCTCATAAGGATCAGAGTTAGGGATTTTCATCACATCTTTTTTTTCCCTCTCTCGAAGAGATATCTCCCCAAATGTAGTTGTAGCTTTGTCAGAACTTGGTTCTGGCAAGACTGCTGGACATTGTTATATTAAGAAAGATTTTTGGTGGGCAGATTTTTTTTCCCAAATAAAAGACAAACTCTCCCAAGTTGTTGATAATTTCGTTTTGTTCCTTAAAAATTATTGTCCTTCTCTCAAGTACCCTATTCTTCTCAGAGAAAAATCCCTACATTGGGATGGGAGAGGTCAAGACCAGTAAAGGGAAATCACCTCTTTCTCTTGGCTCTTTTTCAGTTTCTTTTTTTACCCCTGTAATGTTTTTTACAGGTCCCAATGATCACTATGAAACCTGTCATGATTAGTAGCCATTGATTGCTTCATTGCCCATGTATTTGAAAGACATCCAAGCTGATGGCTAATACCACATTTTGTGATAGCAAATTATGTGATGTATAAAATACTTCACTTTGTCTGCCTAGACTCTCTCTCCATTCAGTTTCACTGGATGACTCTTGGAGTCTGGAATTATGAGAGAGATAAAACTGTCACTTTATCCAGGTTTTCCACACCATGCAATTTTATATGTATCTGCCATACCTCTCCTTAGCTGAACTAAACAGCTCCAAACATTGTAGTCTATCCTCAAAAGGAGTTGTGCTAGCTCCTTATCATTTTGATTGCACTTTTTTACACTGTCTCTAGCTGTATAGTATCCTTTTCCAGATGTGGTAAATAGAATTTCATGCAGTATTCCAAGTGTGTTTGCAGCATAGATTTGTATTAAGTCATTACAATATTGGCACTTCTATTTTCAGTATCTTCCTGTTGTTCCTTAATGTGACTCTGCCTTTTTTACAACTCTTACATGGTGGATAGGTGTTTTCGTCAAGCTATTCACCGCAATCCCAAGATCATTCTCCTGTTCATGGTTCTATATAGATAATTTGTGTATACATTAAGTTAGGAAACTTGAGACTCCTCAATTTACATTTTCTCACATTTGGTTAAAATAAAGCATGTCTGTTGTTTTGTTGTCATTCACTCATTTTGAAGAGATATTTTTGGAGCTCATTGTAATCTCTTTTGTTTTGCCACTGGAGATAATTTGGTATCCTCTAAACACTTGGCCACCTTGCTGCTGACCTCAAATTCCCCATATCAGTTATGAACATTAAGTACTCTTACTAATATGGTGCTATAATATTGGTGCTAGTTTATATATCTAGTTTTTAAATAAACATAGTCCAGTTCTTTATTTTGTAAACATAGTGTGCCCTTTCTGCTTCTTTTTGAATGCGTGAAATATCATTTGTTGTGATCTAAAAAGAAAAAAATAAACAACTCATTTTATTTTTACTGTGATTTTTCTATGTGCCTTCAAGGGGTCAGTCATACTAGGTGATGCAAATTGAGAGCATTTGAGAAAAGAGCCCTTGGTTAATTGAAGCTTTTATGATCTGAATCTTTCATCTTAGCATAAATTGCCATGTAAACAATAACATGATCATTAACTCTAGGTTAATGATTGTTGGGGTGTGAGTGTAGAGTTCAGATTTCAGTGCAAATGGATGATTAGCAAAAGATGTATAGAATAAACACTTAGAATTCTGGTCTATGTAACAGGTGTTTGAGGTTTCGTACAGCAGATCTGAAGTTGCTGTACATCACCTTTTAAACAAAACCTTTAGATCTAGCTTTTTATGTTTAGCGTACTTAAGTGGTCCTGTATGTAGAAGACATTCTTTCGTCTTTTCTGGTAGTCGCATTCTGTGAGACAAAAACAAGTATATTGTTAAGGTAAGAACAAAAACATTGGGGAGAGAAAAAGAGAGAGGACAAATTCAAAATGTTCTTATTGATAACTCCCAATTAGGTGTGTGAGTGTGGTGTGGTTAAAATCAATTTTTAAAGGCAATATTCTAAGATATTAGGAAGTTCCAGATCATCTCTCCAAATTTAACTTATCATTACTGATCACTCTCCTTATGTGAAGCTTAATAAAATAATACTATAGTGTTCTAAAATTACTAACTTACTGTGTAGTGGGTTCCAGTTCTCTTTAAATTTTGAAGGTTTTATAGACATATAAGACTGCAGCCTAAGAGCTTTAATTAGAATGTAAAGACTAATAAATTGACTAAGCATCGCCACTAATAATCAAACATAATGTACAGCTTTGTTGCAGCAAACCAGAATTAAGGTGTTCACAGCTCTTCATCTAATCTAAAGCTTCTTAAACTCTCTGTTCTCAAGGTTTCCTTGAGAAAGTAGAAAATGACTGAGGCCTAACAGTAACAAAATGGTTGTCCAGGGACAGAGCCAATGACAAAATGGAAGCAGTATGATTAATGATTATTAGTGATCTAATTGTAACATTGATATCTAATCCTTTGGAGTTGGCTAAAGTTTTTTCCATGGTGATTTTATTGTAGCAAGTACTTCAGCTTTCCTCAAGTTTTAAGCCATTAAATACAGAGATGCATCTTAAGGCACCATGACTCATGTCCTTATCACACTACATAGTTATAGTGCTATTATTCCATTTTAACTGCCATGGCAATATCTCATGGAATCATGGGATTTGCATTTTAGGGAGAGGCATTTAGAATTCTTAGCCAGAGAGCTCCAGTGCTTCACCAAACTACAAACCCCAGAATTCGAAAGGGTGCAGCCAGGGCAGTTAGAGTGGAATATTAGCACTTTAACAGTATAGTGTGATAGGGATCTCAGTCTCCTGTTTCAAGAAGAATAGCTGTAATTGTTTCTCCAGAGATTGTAAGTGGAGTTGTTTTTTTAAATTGACCCAAATCCTATTGGTTCTGAGTAGATGACTTAATACATAGGTAAATCCGATTGATTCAAAGTGTCTGCTGAGTAGGATTCAGGCTCTTATTTTGTTCTTATGCTGCTTTCACATGTGTCCCAATATATTCTTATCTCTTGTCATTTCTCCTTCTCTCTGTTTTTATATAACACTAGCGTATTTACCCGCCATTGCCCAGGGTTTTTATTTTCCTCTTAAGAACTCACCAAACTGTCTTCTCCGTTTTCTGTAACTTTTCTTCATATTTCCCAATGCAATCTGTATTTATAGTTATTTATGTACACAGTTTGGGTTCCTGAAGGAGTATACTGTCCTCCTCCTTGCTGCTAGGCCTCATGTCCATAGCAACTGGCCTATTTCTGTACCTGTAAAATTTCCCCATATTCCCCAATCTAATCTGTACTTGTAGTTGTTAACATACAGAGCTTGGGTTCCTGTGGGAATACACGGTCCTCCTCCTTGCTGCTAGGCCGCATCTCCATAGCAACCAGCCTGAGGCCCAAGAGCTCTTTGGCTGAGAATTCTAAAGGCCCCTCCCTAAACTGCCAACCCCAAGATTCCATAGAATCTTCACAGCCAGCCAACCTTATGAGATCTTCTTGCCTCACTCAGCCAATCGTATGAGGTCTTCACCTGCCTGATACAAACAGACAAACTCACAAACAGGCAAACACTGACTTTTATATAGTACATAAAACCTGTCACTCTCAGATTTCCACTTAATATTTCGTATTAACTACCTCTCTTACTGGAGATACTAGCTGAGCTGTAACACTGAGATGAACCACAAAATAGGCTGATTACAATTAGTACTTCCCCATCTGCAGCTGAAGTAACACTGTTCTGAAATATCATTAGATATGTTAGATATATCAAAATCTGTAAATATTTTTTCAGTACAATCTGGAGTTGCAGTATTCCAAATGGCTGTGTTTGTGTGTGTGTGTGTGTGTGAGTGTGTAATGGGTACACTCTAAAATTACCTGGCCTCATGAGAAAGAAAAGGAGGTACTGAATATGTAAACATGGGATGCAAAATTTCAGGAAGCAATCAGTATTCATTTTCTCTTATCTTGTGATATTCTTAATGCAAGGCTTCACTTTCATCATAACAAATTTGCTGGCCACTAAACATACTAAGCTGACATCATTAGGGCTTCAAAGCTCTTACATGCATGCTATTTTTTATTTCTTGTAACAGGTAGGAATAAGAGACAACTAGGAAATACCAGTAGTTACAGTAACCACAGCATTATTTTCTGAAGAGGTGTTTGGTTGATATATGTGTCATTTTTTATTTTCCCCTGACCAAATGTCATTTTACAGTGGAAGGCTCTTTATTCTTTTCCAGAATTTACTGCGTGTGTCCATAATAGGGGAATGTGTGAATATTAACACATAATAGAGATCCTTAATATGGATTAGGTTTGTTTTAATTCTGTGCAATTGCCCACTAACTATCAACTTGGATTTTCTCCTTTATTTTGGGACTTTCAATTAATTCAAACTGTTATTACCTTCATTCTTACAGTATCTTGCTTCTATTTTGTGATCTCCCTTTTCCTCTCTCCCCATGTCATAACTTCCTTTCATAACCCCTCCTTCTGGAAAACATTAACTTTCCATAGGCTTTTAAATTACTGCTCCCTTCTGTTACAGGAAAACTGGAATTTATTCTGCTGTCACTTTTCGTGCCTTTTCTTCTACATCTTCCAGTGAAGTCAGCAATGGTAGCAAATATTCGGTCCCCTTTATTTTGGAACCTTAAAAGTTCATTCTGAATTTACCGTTGTTCCTGTCTCATTCCTTCTGTCTAGCACAGGAGTTCTGAATTTTTGGTTTTCCAGATGTTTTGAACCTTAGCTTCCAGAATTCCTTATCATAGGCCATGCAAGTTCTTGTCAAGCCCAAAACAGATAGACAACAGAAGGTCAAGAACCACTGTTCTAGCATATAATAATGTGATCTCTATCCAAGCCATGTGTCTTGTAAACAGATAGGCAAGCAAACCAATATTTTTGCAGAAAAGGTTATTACTGTACAACAAGGTTGGTATAATTATCAATAGAATTGATAGAGATTTGTAATCAATAATCAATAATGCATCTTTCAGACTTACATCCTACACCTTGCTTCTTTTCACTACATTAGCTTGCTGCAGGGAGAACTGGCTATTACTTCGATGGTTAAAACCTCCTCAAAAGCAGACAGGAGTTTCATTGGCACCTCAGTATTATTCAAGAGACAAGTGGAAGAATATTATTGAAAGTAAAGTTCTAAACTACTTAAACATCTAAAGGCTTTTGAAAACTTTATACACAAGCCCAGTTAATTCTATCATGCACCAAAGTGCCAAAAGACTGAGCAAGGATGAATGTTAATCCACTTTTATAAAATCAAAGGGTTCATATTTTTTTTTTACTGTAAAGAAATAATTTGAATAAAGTTTGACCCTTTCTTCAATAGTCTTTGGGTCAAATTGAACCCACCATTAAAATTCTCTAATATCTTCCTTGTATTAGCATTTCAAAACTCAATTTAAATATTCACAGAGCTCCTTTTAATAAACTTAACAAAATTCAGGTAATTTCCTTCAACTTTCTTGATTGAAGGAAGGCAGTAGGTAGAGATATAAAAAAGATGTACAGCTACGAGCAAAACCTGAAATCAATTATATATAAAAATAACATAACACATGGAATGAAATTAATCAAAAGGAAAAAATTTTCTACTATATGATTCTCTGGTCTGCTACCTGCAGGCAAGGAACGTAAATGAAAAAAAAATCAACATTCTTCTCTCAGATAAGGAAAAAATTAATAAAATGTTTCCTTCCTACAGATCCCCTGATGCAACTTATGTTAAAAGTGAGCAGCTGCAGGAAGAACTTGCTCATTTAAAATAGCTTTCATTTTTCTTGGCTAGAGAAAAACAGTTCTTGCCTTGCTGTTAAGCTCAGTTACATCAGGTGTGTATGGATCTGCAATGTCCAAAAAGTGTCCACTGCCCTGTTTGTTAAAGTTTTGTTAAAGAGCTGGTAAAGGGTTTCTTCAGACCAGATTCAGAAAGGGTTTTGGAAGGGGAGGCCTTGAATAGGCTTAAGGAAGTATCTGATGCCTTGCCAAAATTGGAGTTCCATTCTTCTGTTTATTGGGAGTATGAGAAGGTGCTTTTGTTGAAACTTTCCAGTGGGCCCCTAAATTTATCACAGGATGGGGAGCTGAAGCTTCTCATTTAGATATTGGGTACTGTTGCATGTCCTTACTGCAGCCACTGGCTGTGTTTGGGAAAGGATGGGAAAACTGTGAGGACTTTTATGGTAGATGGTCAAAATTAACCTGTATTAATCTGAGACTGAACCTCAAGGTTCTAGACACAAGGAAGTAAGCGTAGACTATGTGTCAGATTTTACTGAGACATTTTTACCAGATAACTGCTTGTTTCAGACGGTAGAGGTGTCAGCATCCAACATTAATTCCAGAATATTTCCAAATGGACTGGGCTTTCCATTTTTTAAAAAGTTTCAAAGGAGAGATAGTTTAGTTACTATACAAGATGGCATTTGAGCAGACGTGAAAGTCTTTAGACTTGAATTTGATTTATCAGTTTATCTTGAGAGACTGAGATGAAATTTTCTTGACCCCATGCGTTCTGCTCTGAAGCTTCAGGGAGCTCCTCCAGGGGTGTACATCTCTAAGAATATTGGTAATTCAGATAATGGGATATCAAAGTGACTGACAGGAAATCTCAAAGTAGAGGCAAAATGTTGCTCTAAAGCCATTGATTACACAGCTTGCCATTATATAGTAAGTTTGGTTTAATAACAGTTTATGATTTGCTCTATTCTTTTTTGTAATATCAGATTAATAATTCTAGTGCAAGTTTAATTTTGTGTATCATTGCTCCACTGTCTGATACTGGCATAAGGTACTGATGGCCACTAGTGACTAGACTAGTTACTGATTTGTGCAGTCTTTCCATACTGTAATATATGAATAGATTGTTAGGGATTCTTTAATTCAGAAAATGGGATTTTTAAATTGTAGCGAAACTTGCAGTTTAGGTTGAACAGTGTAAGAAAGAGAAAAGAAGGTGAATGCAGTGTGCTCAGAACCAAGAGCAATAGTTTATTATATCTGGTTTCTTCCTCGCCAGAGGGTTACATGTTGCTTAATTCCATTCTTTCCTTTCTCCTTTTCTGAAATGTTTTTCTGTGTATAGCCAGTTCTCTCAGACTATCTTTTTCTCCCTGTTTAAAGAATAAGATCATGACTTGCATCTTTGTCTATATTTTGCACTGGTATTTAATATTATTCAGTGATTCTCTCTTTACATATTCTATCTGTCTGTGTACCTGCCTATTCTGAAATAAAACCATCGATGCTAGAAAATATGTAACTTTGAATAAAAATTGGTATAATACAGAGTACTATAAATCAGTAGTTCTTAAGAATGCTTTTGGACATAAAACTTGTGGGTCCAACCCAATTATTAGTTCCAGGTAGAATATCTATTAAGTCCGTGGGAGGTTAGTAGGTCAATAGCTTATATAAGCTCTGTTGGCTTCATGGGTCAGCTCTCATTGGTAATACCAACTGTGTTTATGCTGTGGTATTTGCATAAAAAACAGTTCTCCAAGCTAGTGCTGTTTATGTCCAGGCTTGAATCGAGTCTAATTTCCATAGGAGAGAGGAGGATTCTGTGTTTCCAGTCTTTCAACCTACAAATGTTCTTTCTCATGTTTGTTTTATTCTTGCCGTTATTGCCAAGAGTGGTGCTACATGAATTACTTTGAATTTTGTTATTGATAATAATGGTAATAATTTGTATAGCACCAAAAGCAAACTATGCAATGAATGGGGAATGAAGAATGATGTTCTTGCAGAAAGCTTTCCAGAAGTATACTTCTGATTAGTGAACTTGTCAGATAGTGACAAGGAATTCATCAATCTCCATCTTCTTCTTTTTTTAAAAAAAAATCAATAAAATAAAATAAAAAATAATAAAATTAAAGAACGTTTTGAGTTAAGTTTGGGATTGGCCGTTGTCATTTCATGGATGTTAATTTTAAAATGCTAGAAAATGGCACCTATATAATCAGAGTTTCATTCTGTTTGTTTTGCAAAAGGTCTTTTCTCCCCAGAAAATACCTATAAGATATTTTACCCTTACCCAGAAGTTTATTGAGGATAAGAGAGCTGCTTAAATGATGCTTGCTATTAATGTAAACTTGTTCATGAAGGAGACACCCATGAACATAAGGGATTTATCCTGTAATGAAGTGAGTTAAAGAAAGTCTACTTGGATAGGGTACGTGTAATGATATGTCAAACACCCGTATGGCCTTGGATTGAAGGCAGTATCTGTTATTCAAAGCAGAATATGAAAAAGCTTTCAGTTGTTTTTTTTTGAGGTGGGGGTGTAAGATGTCTTCCCTTTCAGACATTCACCAGAATCCTATGGAGGCATTAAGCTAGAATAAAAATAGGTGTGCTGGCAATTGCATTTTCTCAGATTGTCTGAATGAGAACTCTCCACAAGCATACATATAGTTCTTTCTCTCCTGTTTGGTGGATGAGAAGCTATTTGACTATTGTGCAATGGTAAAGGTGTATAGGATCTTGGTATATTACTTTTTTTCCAGGTAGAAAATACTATCAGTTAAACTTCCTGATTCATGTAAAGAAGTAGGATGTAAGGGATAGCTGTCCCAGCCAAGTGCACTGCATGTGGGTGAGGAGGAATGCTTCAAGGACTAGGCTGCTTCCCTGAACAGGAGAGTGCACTGATACTGTGCTGAAACTTCTGCTCATCTTTTGATTGGTATGTAAGTGGAATTCCTTGTGTGCAATATGTGCACAGTCTTGCCCCATGCATTAAGCTTTCTGGATGGGGACATTGATAATTTGCGGGTATTGCTAACAGGAAGTGCTTCTAACATTTTGGGGAGATTTCTAGGAAATGCTTGTAACATTTGCTTTTAAAAATCATAATGGTTTCATACAAGATTATGCTGGAGAGGATGTCAAGAAATTGGTACATATATGCATATGTGGTAGAATTGTAAAAAGATAATGGAATTTTGGCAAAAGGTTTTTAAAGAGATAAAAGAGATTACAGGAGTAGTAATACCAGTATGTCCAAATATAGCGTTGTTGTCTATATATAATAAGGTTGAGTGTACTCAGGTAAGAAAAGAATTAATAACAAATTTGTTAATTGCAGCGAGATTAATAATAGCAAAAAAATGGAAAACAAATGAAAAATTTCAAATAGAGGAATGGTATAAAGAAGTGTGGAAAATTGCAATTAATGATAAATTAACATGTAGAATTAGATTTATGAAAGGTTTAACAAAAGGGAATGATTTTGAGGAAATTTGGAAAATATTTTTGGAAAAAGCTTTGATAAGAGATGGTAAAGCTACCCTATTACAAGAAGAATGGCAATTTTGGAAAGTGGATTAAATAAAAAGTTGGCTCTGGGGGGTGGGTATATATATATTTTTTTCTTTTGTTTGGTTTTGTTTTGTATTCTTTATTTTTTATTTTTATTTTATATTACGCGTGTGTGTTAAACTTGTGATCTATTGATGAAATTGGATATTTTAAAAGGAAAAAAAAAGTTAAAAGTTAACTGGCTTTGAAGTAATAAGATTATAATTAATAATAGAACAAAAATGTATAAGCTGTATGATATGGAATAAGCTGAATAAGGTTATGATTTCAAGTGTAAAAGAGAAAAAAATAATAATGCAAGTTTATGTTGTTTAAAGGAAAAAAAATTTTTTTCTTTTTTTTCACTATTATGTATAACACATGGTGTTTAATTTTTTGCTTTTGTTTTCTAGTTATATAATTAATAAAAAATTATTATAAAAAAAATCATAATGGTTTCATTGAGTAAGCTTTTTTATTGTTATCTGCCTTGACAGTGTTTTTAAATGCAGGAACAAATGAATTTTCATCTAAAAATCCATAGTTTGTGCTGATTGATTAAAGGTGCTATGCTAAAATAAAAATACTAATACCATTGTAATCAGATAATCAATGAGCATATTTAGATGTGTTTTTATTGTCTGAAAGTGTAAATTTGCTGGATCACTGCTGTAAAATATTATTCAGCAAACTATGAATCAAAGTTTGCATTTCTTGTTCATCTATATATGTTAACTTGAAAAATGCAGACTTTATTGATTCTTTAAGATATACTTTAGAAAATAATTACATGGTGCAATATTAAGTTTAAATTTTTGCATTAAATTTTAACATTTTCACAAAATTTCTCACCAGTGAAATTCTATTCACTTACTTTCTGCCTTCTTTTAAGTTTTCATGTATCTTATACTTCATGACCAGCATGGTGATATGCCAGCTGCTCACTGATGTTCTCTCTTTTATTTCTTTAGTGAAGAGGTCTCATGATTTCTGTGTGTGAGAGAGTAGATTAATTGTATAAAGCAGAGGTAGTCAACTTTAGGGGATTAGGAAGCTGCAGAGACCTATTTTATACCAGGAAGTTACTCTGATATCAGCTGATATCAGATAGCCAAAGTGCTTCCTGTTGGAGAACTAGCTCCTCCTGGGCCTAAAATGGCAGGAGGGACCAATGGATGTGGCAAAATTGCTTCATCACACCCTCTAAGGAGCATTTCGTGGCAATTTGAACAATTTCCCCCCTGAAAACCTTTTTAAATGCCTGTCAGGCCCTAGGCCATATACCATTTGTGGACCATATTTTTTCTATCCCTGAAATAAAGTCATCAGTGATATGGGCCTCTGTGATGTGTGCCTTGCTCACATATGACCATTAGTGGAAGGGAGGAGCTTACTTTGCTTTTACAGTACACCAATTGGAACATCCGTCTGGTGAACCTATGAACTGCCATGCATGTGTGAGTTGGATTTATGCACTAAATTTAGGGAATCTCCTTCTCTTTTCTTTCTCCCTAAAACTCTAGGACAGGAGTGAGCAAATATCATGTACTGGGTCACCTGAGAGTTTTGGGGATGCCTGAAAACTAGATCTGGATTGTTTTCCAACCCTCTGGAGCAGATTTCTTTGAATGCTTGAGATGCTGCAGTGGAATGGAGGAAAACACTCGCCCACTCATAACACTGGATTCTTCTGTTGTATGAGTGAACATCTAGTGTTGAACAAACCAGTGACTGCTATCCTTGCAAAGCTTTGGTTCAGAATTCACCTTGGCATTTCAGATTTACCTAGAGGGCTTATTTGGGTGAAATTTGCTTGATATGGTTCTAGCATTAATGTTGTTACTTGTTTATTTTGGTTACTTATGGCTGGCTCTTCAGAGAAAATTTTCCAGTTTTACAGTAAAAACAGGTTGTTTACAATAAAAAAATCAAAAGACATCAATAATTATATATATATATATATATATATACACACATACACACACATATAATTTGTAATGACGTCTAGAATGAGTGAGTGAATTGACAAATGAGTCTGACAAAGTTGTTTAACATAATTTATTGATTTTGCACAAAGTTGTGATAAGCAGTGCTCTCAGATTTAGTTCTCTTATCTTCTATATGGGATAATGATACTGACCTATTGTATTGTAAGGAGTTATACTAAGATAATGTGTACCATGGATATTGAATCTTTAATTATTTAATTATTGTTACTGGTAGTGTTAGTGTTAGTAAAACTGTTATTAGTATCAGTATTCTCAAAGTTCACTGATATTCCTATAGGTTTGTGAACCCACACTGTAGGTAATAATAATAATAATAAAATTTATTTTTATCCCGCCTCTCCCAGTGGATCGAGGCGGCATTACAGAAATATATAAATACATTAAAACATTGAAATGTACCCCATCCTCCCCACCCAACACCCTTCTATCCCCTTAAAACACATCAATTATTAAAGGTACAAAAAATACTCACAAATACCTGTTTTCTACCAATTCCTGCATTATGTAAGAGGGTGTGACTATCTGTTTTTGTTTATAACTTTTTCTCCTACTGTGAGGAATTAAATCAGAAAGAACTGATTAATTTATTGTGACCTTACTGCAAGGTTGGGATTAGCTCAAACTGGAAAAAATTAGAGCACCTATTGATTGAAAAACATGGTGTTAAAAAGTTGGGAAATAGTGCTTATGGAAAGCTGACATTTACTGTACCAAATGATAGAAATGGCCAGCCAGAACTAAGCTGCTTTTCAACATGGGTTCTTTTTATTAATTTAATTAGTGATAAAGGGGAGTTTACACCTTTTCCATGGTCACATTTCGATCTATGGAGAGGTGCTTCAACTGAATCATAAATTTATTGCTATTTTCTCATTCTATGAACCTGTGAATTAATTTCATATGAATATGGTAAATTTTATTTTGAGAGAATAATACAAAATCCTTGGTGACTTTCTTGTTTGTTTTATTAAAAATGGCTACATTATATAACTATGTCATATTTTAATAACTCAATAAAATTTTTAGAAAATAAAAGTTGTTCCTCTTTTCTAAGTGTAAAATAATGGTGTGTTGTGATTCTTTTCATTGTTCTTCTGTCACGAAATAAGTATAACTTTGTCAGAAAGAACTACACTTGTCAACTTTTACTTACGCTAATTGCCGTCTCTGTTCAGGAAAAATGATGTGACCAAATTCTAGTTTGAGAAAAAAATTATTTCACTGGACTCTATGGAGTGGTACTCACCATCTTCACTTTGATACATCCTCACTAAAAAATGAGGAGAGTCTCCAAGAATCCTGTAGTTTATTTTAATAAGTTATGGTTTTTCATACATCCTTCATTGTGCAGTTGTTTGTATGAACCATACCAAAGGAATATAACTGGTGTTTGAAAAATTTAGGCTGAGGTCCTGTAACATGAAAGTCAGCCTTACCAATTTCAGTGAGACTTCTGAAATACGTATGTTGTATGCTGAAAGTGAGACACATAGCCTTGCCTAGTTAATAAGAAATATCTCTCTTTGGATAGCAATCAACTTGTATGCAGAGACACACAAATGAAAACCTTTAGCTGCACTTTTGTATTCTGTTGCTTGTACATTATTTTGGTACAATATTATTGGTTTTTTTAAAGGCCCCCTTGAGGATGCTGTTGAGGATGAAGAGGAAGAGTGTCTGTCTGAGGAAAATGACATTATCTCCAAAGAAGACTTTCCTCTAGAGGGAAGCTTTTCTGCAGAATTTGAGTCTGGAAATCTGAGCTGCGAAGAAGTGGAGTACTTTTGTAATAAAGGTAATCAGTATTATGCAGTCCTGGGGTCAGGTTTCATTTATGTTTTGTCACATTCCTGGGGAGTATTTTGCATAAATAATGCCTTCTTGGGTATTCCCAAGTTTAGCTGAACAGTCTGTTAAAGAACTAGTGTATCTTGCTAACATAATCTGTATCCTGTAAGTACTTAAAAGTGATGCCCAATGCCATGTTTTCAGCATTTGAGTTTGTGAAATACCACTCTGGTTTTGTTTGAAACTGAAACTGGTTTACAAAGCAACTTCTTTTTACATCATATCCTACAACCAGTATGTCCCCCCCACTCCTTTTGGTCTAGTTTAGGCTCACAGACATTTGCTTCTAGTTCTAACCATAAAAAATTGTTTTTTAACTAACTAAAAGGCTTTTTGCAATTTCATGTTTCGGTAACAGAAAATGGCTGTCACCAGTCTCTTATTTTGGATTAACCACTCCATCCCACATAGCCTTCCCCTTCAATTCTGCTTTCCCTGTCCCATGTACATGTGGAACAAAAATGCAGCGTCTCATCCAAATTTAAATAAATACGCCATGTACTTCATTCCTTTCAATGCATTATAATCTCTATGGTTAAGGTACAATATTGCCAAGTTTTTTAGGGGAGAAAAAAGAGAAGCATTCTTTTGGTCTAGAATGTATAGGTACATCCAGAATTGGGTTGAGTTTGGTATATCATCACTTTTTTAGGAAGGTAAAATAAGTGTAATATGAGCTTCTTTTTGTCTTTTTTTTTTAGGGGGGGCAGAAGAGTCAGTGGTCTCTTGAAAACATTAATAGAAGCAGGAGAATAGTAGGATAGATGTGATGTCTTCGTGAAGCTCAACCAAGCCACTAAGGAGTTGAAAATTTAGGAAGGAAAAGCTTCCATCCATGATACAACTTTACTGGTGAAATGTAACATACCAGTAAGTTAAATCATGTTCGATTAGGAACCTGCTTTGTGCTTATACACTCACTTTACATTTTTTTCTCTTCCTCTTGCATTCCACGCTTAACACAAGATTTTCTGGCCTGACAGACTGAACTGGGAAACTAGACTGAGCATTCTTAGCAGATAAGAATGTCAAATGATTTGTCGAACTGGGAATGTGATGTCTGAATCAGTTTATTGATTTTAATGGCAGTGTTAAACGTATGCTTAATTCACTACCATTGAAATCAATAGAACTTGAGAGGCTCTATTGTGACTCTTATTTATGAATGTTACAATGATAAATGAATTTTGGCCATTTCACACCTTTTTTAGAGTCAGTACCAAATAAATTCAAGCTTTGGAAGTAAAAACAATGTAGTACAGTTTACAATCAAAGAAGCTTGGATATAGAAGCATAAGAGTCATAAATTGTAAATCATTTCTCCATGTTATTGATATTGGCTTCACTATGTACTGTTGCTTTTAAAGAATAATCCGTATATGCAAATAAGATAGCTGTTTTCTGTGAAAATTATAGCACTAAACCATGACTATAGAAAGATATAATATGTCCCATTCCAATCACAGTGTTTTGTGATTTCAAGCTCTACCTTACCTCCAAGGCTAGTGAACTGCCCAGTCAGAGATCAAAATATTCCAGTTAACCAGAAGAGCAATCTGGCAAAGGATTTATGGGGAGCATGGTAGTATGTATTCCAAATTTAGCAGCTCTCTTCCAGGTGCAGCTGTCATGTTCCCTTTTAAAATGTGAAGAATATGTCTAGCTTATTTGTTCACTTGAAATATCTAACTCCCCCCAAACTTTAATCATTATAAATAAACACTAAAATAACCTTACAGTAGTAAAATACTTTAAAAGCCTAATAAGTGTCCTTATGATTAGGGATCATGAATTAGAAGCCTGATTTTTCACCTTCAGTTTGAGCTTCTGCTTGTATATGCTGAAGTCTCTGATTCAGTGATCTTAAGAAAGATACTAGATAATCTAGAGCTAAGAAGTGTGGTTAAGTATTTCTTCCTGGGTTGTGGGATGGGTGGGGTAGTTGGTATCAGTGGACCCTTTGTGAACCCTGCAGATGCTCAGGCCACTGATGAGATCCTCTCCTTCCTCAGAAATTTCCTCAGTGACTGTGAGCTAGGAATGGAAACAATTAGGGATGGGACAAATCCAGAATTTTCCAAATCTGAATCTGGATCCAAATCCCTGGAAGGTTCTGGGAATCCACGAATCTCACAAATTTCGAATCTTTTGAATCCTTTTTTTAAAAAAGCTTTAAATAGCAAGGGAAAGAAAGCACTTCTACTGAAAAGTGTTTTTGAAGCATAATTTGACATCCCTTGTTTAATGAAAAACAAGTTAAATAATAGTTTTCAGTTCAGGAAAACATACTCATACTCATATTAAGAAGAAACATGCAATTGACATGTTCATCTACTACATGAAGTACAAAACTCTCAAGTCAAAAGAACAGAGATTATTATCTTGCAGAGGGAGGCAGCCATGGGGACAGGCAGCCCAAGCGGGCACAGGCAGCCCAGTGGGCACAGGCAGCACAGATGAGCACAGGCATTAGCCTCGGGCACAGGGAGCCTCCCACACACAGTTTTATGCCACAATTTTTGTATGCCCAGGGACCTGCTCACCAGTCAGGCCTTTGGCGGAGGTGCCAAATTTTAAAAACTCCACCATCTTCTCTCGCCCACCCCGGGCAGGATTAGGCCGGTGGCAGGCAGGAGGAGAGTGGGGAGCACAAGATCGCTTTCCTCACCACCTTCTTCCCCCTGCCTCAGGCAGAATCGGGCCCGCAGCTGGCAGGACAAAAGGAGGGAGCACAAGATTTTGCTCCCTGCCACTTTCTCCTGCTGGCCATCAAGCAGGATTCAAAAGATTCGGTTGGCCTATTTTGGTGGGGGGATTCAGATCCCCGTATCCCAAATCCTTGCCCAGGATCTGAGGATTCGGTTAGCTCATCTCTAAAAAAAATATTAAAAAATATTCCCAAAAAATGACCAAAAATATACTTTTTGAGTGTTGAAAAATAATTACAAGGAGAAGCCTGGACTGATGAAAATCTTTGTGGTTAAGGGCCTATTTTGAGGGTTTTGTTCAGTAAAACCAGCATTTTCTGAACAGGAACCAGCCTTTTCTATGAGAATGCTGAAATATTAATCTCTGTACAGAAAGTCCTGTTTTGTACAGGAAATGCTGTTGTCTATGCAAATCAACAGTGTGTGAATTTTATGCAGAATAAATACCCAGTTATAGCATTTTCTGCACAGAAAACAACTGTGTGTGTGGGGGGGGATATTTTGGTGCAGAAATATTAATTCCTGCACAGAAAATGCTGTTTTGTATGCAAATCAAACATGTGCAAATTTTAAACAGAATAAATCCATAATTACAGCATTTTTTGGACAGGAATTAATCTCTCTCTGGTTTCAGTGCAGAAAAGGCTGTGTCCTACACAGAAAGTGCTGATTTCTGTACAAAACAATCACATTTTTTGTTTTGTTTTTCACAGAATAAGTTGTGAATAGCCTTTGAAAACTGTGTTCTGTTCGAAGACTTTATCACAGGGCAGGAAGATAATTACTGAAATTCTTCATTGTTACCATTGAGAAGAGGCTTAGTGAAAAATTATACCCCTATTCTGGGATAGCCAGCAAAGTGACAGCTATAACAAGTGATACAGTAGAGAGTTGGATTACCAAACTTCTGTGGTGTGCATTTGCTAAGGGAAGTTATTCTTGTGGCTTCAGTTCCCCATTGATTAATCTGGAAAAGCTTCAGTCTACCATGAGAATAAGCCATGGGCTTTTATAAGAATAAACACAATAAAGATTGTGCAATAACTTGAAAATTAGTAATGTCATATAAATGTAGTTGTGGTATTTGGGAGAAAAACATTTCCTATGGCTCATAAGCTACATTTCATGAACTGAACAAGTAATGAATCAGAAGCATAGTAAATAGGTTAAGGTTCTATCTGAAGTTTTGGTAACTGATTCAACAAACATTTTTCTATTGACTGAGACTACAGGCTTTTCCACACTACATTGTTATAATGCTATTATTCCACTTTCAACATCTTGTGGAATTCTAGGGTTTCTGGTTTACTGAGGCGGAAGAGCTCTCTGGCTGAGAATTCTAGATGCCCCTCCCTAAACCTCAAACCCCAGGATTCCATAGGATGTTGAAAGTGAAATCGTAGCATGATAACATTGTAGGAAGATCTTGCATATGTGTCAGAAGTTCTGAATCCTAAATCCAGTCATCAGACATAGTAACGCTATAATAATGCAGCTTTATTAAAATTGAAAATACACTGATGGGAAAATGTCTGTACCAACTGACTAAAAATAGCTGTTTTGTCTATATCCAGTAACAGCTAAAGAATTGGCTGGCTAATTCAAATCAATATATAAAATTCAGCTTCCACTGTCTTCTTTTTGTCTGTGGCTGCTCGCTTTAGAGGGGTAACGTTGTACTTAAAGTAGAAGCCACAACTGATGGAATTTTCCTGACAGTGGCAACCCAGTGCTTCTTGGCTCCCAGGCTTAGGGTCCCCAGCTCCCACAAACTTCCCATGCCTGCCAATAATGTAGATATCAATTATCTCTGTGTTAGAGACACAATTATCTCTGGGTTAGAGACACATGTCTCTATCACTCCTTGGTTCCCAAGGTTCCTGTTTTTTAACCAATTTTCCTGCTCTCCTTGGCCATCCTGTTTCCCAAGCATTTCTATCTCACGTTGCCTCAGAGTATGTACACCCTGCATGATCTTCAATACCTGAATTTTCATAAAGTATCTTCTGACGCAAGTTCTCTGTTTTCCCCTGCCAGTTTCTTTAAGCATCATTTTCCATCTGTACTTCTGCCAGATTCTCCTTTCTCAGTTCTTTGACTACTATGCATCTTTCCTTCAACCCCTTTGCCTCTGGGCTTTTGTCTCATAGCTTCCTTCTTTCCACATGTCTTCTCAGTCCCCGGTCTGCATGTTGTAACTTTTTAAATCTCAGCTAAATTGGCAACCTTTTTTTTCTCCTCACAGTATCTGGACTATAACCTATGTTACTCTCTCAGTAGCTGAAACGTTGCAATATCAAATAAGCAAATCACTGTCAGAGGCTTCTCTGCCATAAACTCAAAACAGTACAAATTACACAATCCATTTTTTCAAGGACATCAATATGGGATTTCTTTATTTATTTTTGCTGTGCTTGGGGGCCTTGTTTTTGCTGTGCTTGGGGGCCTTGCTTGTTTTTGCTGTTAATTGCTTGCTATTGTTTGCTGGCTACTGTCCTGGCCGTGGGCTCTGCCTGATCACACGGTCTGACTAACGAGAGGGAGGAGGCAGCTAGCGGGGAGGAGCTTTATTAGGAGCTACCAACGGCAAGCGCCTTCGGCGCGCGCACTTGCACTCCTTTACTTTCTCGAGCTTCTCCTGTACTACTCTCTGTAGTTTCAAGGATGGAAGGTGAGGGAGCTGCTGCAGTCACCTGTAACGCTTGTGGCATGTTCCTTTTCTTGCCACAAGAGGTTCTCGGGTACACCTGCACCAAGTGCAAGCTGGTCACCTTCTTGGAGGAGAAGGTTCGCCAGCTGGAGGCACGAATTTCTGATCTCCATCTTATTAGGGAAGGGGAGGAGTTTTTGGATAGGGCAGAGAAGACCTACCAGAAGACCGAATGCACGGAGGAGCTGCCAGATCAGGAAGTCACCACACTTTGCCGGGAAACGGAGGTTTGGGCGAATGTCACACGGAGGAGTAAAAGGACCAGGAAGGTAACAGAGACTCTTAGCATACACAATCGCTTCGAACTACTTGGCCTTATGAACAATGAGGAGCACCACGCGGAGGGAACAGAATGTCAACAAGAAGGAATCAAACTTCACCAACAGGGACTAGATCAACACTCCCAGCCTAAACAGAATGCCCAGGCAGTCCGAGTAGAACAGGTTCGCCGAGGAGCCCAGGACAAGTCTCAGAGGAGGCGAGTTCTGGTTGTTGGGGACTCTTTGCTAAGAGGAACTGAAACAGCAATCTGCAAAACGGACAAGCTCAATCGAGAAGTCTGTTGTCTTCCTGGGGCCAGGATCAACCACATAACGGAGAGGCTAACCAGGCTAGTCAAACCCACTGACTATAAGCCCCTCATTTTGGTTCATGTGGGAACCAATGACACTGCGAGGAGCAGCTTAAACCACATTGCAAAGGACTACGAGCGTATGGGGACCAAGCTTAAGGACCTTGGTGTGCAGGTGGTCATTTCGTCTCTCCTCCCTGTTCAAGGATACGGCGCATGTAGGGAAAGGGCAATAGTAGAGGTCAACAACTGACTCCGCACATGGTGCCGCCAACAACGGTTTGGGTTTTTGGAACATGGCCTGAATTTCCATGAACATGGGCTTCTGGCGAGGGATGGGCTGCACCTCACAAAACTGGGCAGGAATGTTTTTGCAAACAGTCTTGCAAGGAAGATTAAGAGGTCTTTAAACTAAGATCCACTGGGGAGGGAGACAATATTATTCAGGGCAAGGACTCAGAGAACACAGGGGGAAAAGGCCCAAATGATACTGGACAAGTAGTACAAGCGGCCAATGGCGGGAGGAGTAGAAACAATAGTACAGGACTTGCAGGAAGGGCCTGGGGACTTAAGTGTCTCTACACTAATGCAAGGAGTATGGGAAACAAGCAGGATGAGCTTGTACTCCTAGTACAAGAAAATAAATACGATTTGATAGGCATCACTGAGACCTGGTGGGATGAGTCTCATGATTGGAATATAGGAATAGAGGGGTATAGCCTATTTTGTAAAAATAGACCAAACAAGAAAGGAGGAGGAGTAGCCTTGTATGTCAAGGATGTTTTCACCTGTGAAGAGATCCTGGGCTTAAACCCAGAAAGCCAGGTAGAGAGCATTTGGGTAAGAATTAAGGCAGCGAGAAACAACAGGGATATTCTGGTGGGGGTTTACTACAGACCTCCAACCCAGGCTGAGGACTTGGATGACGCCTTCCTCAACCAAATGACTGAACATTCAAAGAGGAGAGATACAGTAATAATAGGAGATTTCAATTACCCGGATATATGCTGGCAGTCAAACTCTGCCAAGACAGCAAGGTCCAGCAAGTTTCTTGCTTGTCTTGCAGACAACTTCATGGTCCAGAAGGTGGAAGAGGCCACAAGGGGATCAAATATTCTAGATCTGGTCTTGACCAACAGGGATGACCTTGTGAATGAGGTAGAAGTGGTTGGATCTTTAGGGGGGAGTGACCATGCCCTATTGGAATTTAGCATTCAGTGGGAAGGAGAAGATAAGGGTAGCCAGACACTCGTCTTAGATTTTAAAAAAGCGGACTTCTGTAAACTTAGGGAGCTGCTGGCTGGAATTCCGTGGTCAGGAATAGTGAAAGGGAAAGGAGTTCAGGAGGCATGGGAGTTCCTTAAAAAGGAGATACTGACGGCACAGTCTAAAACTGTGCCAATAAGGAGGAAAAATGGAAGGCATCTGAAGAAACCAGAATGGTTGACTAAAGAACTCTCAGCTGAGCTAAGAGTTAAGAGAAACACGTATAGGAAATGGAAGAAGGGGGAAACCACCAAAGAAGAATTTAAGCAAGTAGCCAGGAGATGTAGGGAGGAGGTCAGAAAGGCTAAAGCACAGAACGAACTTAGGCTGGCCAGAGACATTAAAAACAATAAAAAGGGTTTTTTTAAATATGTCCGCAGCAAAAGGAAAAAGAAGGAGACAGTAGGGTCGCTACGCAGAGAAGATGGCGAATTACTCACAGGGGGGAGAGAAAAGGCAGAGCTACTTAACACCTTCTTTGCCTCCGTATTTTCCCAGAAGGATACAAGCACTCAACCTGGCGGTAGGGGAGCAGGGGAGGAAGCAGAGGAAATGAGGCACTTAATAAGTAGAGAGGTGGTACAGGAATACCTGGCCGCATTGGATGAATTCAAGTCTCCAGGGCCAGATGAATTGCATCCTAGGATATTAAAAGAGCTGGCAGAGGTCATTTCGGAACCGCTTGCTATAATTTTTGAGAAATCTTGGAGGACAGGAGAAGTTCCAGCAGATTGGAAGAGAGCAAATGTTATCCCCATCTTCAAGAAGGGAAAAAAAGAGGACCCAAATAATTATCGCCCAGTCAGCCTGACATCGGTACCCGGAAAGATCCTGGAGCAGATCATTAAGCGTTCAGTTTCTAATCATTTAGAAAACAACGCAATAATCACGAGAAGTCAACATGAATTTCTCAAAAATAAGTCATGCCAGACTAATCTGATCTCTTTTTATGATAGAGTTACTAGCTTGATAGATGAAGGGAATGCTGTGGATGTAGCATATCTCGATTTCAGTAAGGCCTTTGACAAAGTTCCCCATGACATTCTTGCATCGAAGCTAGTAAAATGTGGGCTAGACAGGGCTACTGTTAATTGGATATGTAATTGGTTGACCGACCGAACCCAAAGGGTGATCACGGATGGCTGCTTTTCATCCTGGAGAGAAGTGACTAGTGGGGTGCCACAAGGTTCTGTCCTGGGCCCAGTGCTGTTCAATATTTTTATCAATGACTTAGATGAAGGAATAGAGGGCATGCTCATCAAATTTGCAGATGACACCAAATTGGGAGGGGTTGCTAATACGCCAGAGGACAGGATCAAAATTCAAAATGACCTGGATAGATTGGAGAGCTGGGCCAGGGCGAACAAAATGAAATTCAACAGAGAGAAATGTAAGGTCCTTCACTTAGGCAGAAATAATGGAATACAGAAATATAGGATGGGGGACACGTGGCTGGATAGCAGTACGTGTGAAAGGGATCTAGGAGTCTTCATAGACCACAAGCTGAACATGAGTCAGCAGTGTGATGCGGCAGCCAAGAAAGCCAATGCAATTCTCGGCTGCATCAACAGGAGTATGGTGTCTAGATCGAGGGAGGTACTGGTACCACTCTACTCTGCTTTGGTTAGACCCCATCTTGAATACTGTGTCCAGTTCTGGGCACCCCAATTCAAGAAGGATATTGACAAGCTGGAGCAAGTCCAGAGGAGGGTGACCAAAATGGTGAGAGGCCTGGAAAACATGCCCTATGAGGATAGACTGAGAGAGCTGGGTATGTTTAGTCTGCAGAAAAGGAGGTTAAGAGGGGACATGATAGCCATGTTTAAATATTTGAAGGGATGCCACGTAGAGGAAGGAGGGGGCTTGTTTTCTGCTGCTCCAGAAACCAGGACAAGGAGCAATGGATTCAAGCTGCAGGAAAGGAGATTCCACCTGAACCTCAGGAAGAACTTCCTGACAGTCAGGGCTGTCCGGCAGTGGAATCTGCTGCCTCGGAGAGTAGTGGAGTCTCCTACCTTGGAGGTTTTTAAGCAGAGGCTTGATGGCCATCTGTCGGGAGTGCTTTGAGGGTGTTCCTGCATGACAGGGAGTTGGACTGGATGTCCCGTGTGGTCTCTTCCAACTCTACATTTCTATGATTCTATGATTCTATGATTTTATTTGTATCATGCTTTTCTCTCAGTGTGGAACAAATCTAAAACAAGACAATGCAATGCAAAGATGCCTTTTCTGTCTAGCAATTTAGTGCCAAATGAAGCTTGCCTTCATAGTTTTCATTAAGAAGCAGCTAATAGTTTTCATCCAGTAGTTTTCATTGAGTAGCTTCACCTCTCGTTATCAACACAGTAGCCTTTGGAACCATTCAGTAGTTTGTCGTGCTGCTTAGGGAAGTTACAGTGGTGAAAACATGAGAAATATCTCACTGATATATATGTGAAGCATGTAAATGATTTCTTTTAGTCACGTCTTTGGCTCCTGGTTCAGAAAATTCAAATACAGTAACCCTTATACATTCGCAAGGGTTAGGGACACAGAACCCTTGCAAAAGCGGAAAAATTGTGAATAACTCCCCCCTCCTATGATTCCCTTCCAGAGCTTCCTCCCTCCCGTTCCTTTGCCTCTGGCCCTGGTGTTGGGGTGGGGGGTGAGGTGGAAAGGCAACCTAAAAGTCTTACTGGTACTTCCCTCTCAGACAGAGAAGGGAAGAGTTCTGGAATTTTAGTTACTTCCAGCAGCCATCTTGAGAAAGGAGCACCTGACCAATCAGCAGCCAATACACAGCAGAATCTGCAACCTCATGGCAGAGAGGCCACACCTTTAGCAGTGAGAGAGGGCTTTGCTCACCCAAAAGGAAAAAAAAAACAACGTCCGTTTTAAACACATGTCTTGCAAGCTTGGGGTGAGCAATGCAAGGGATGGGAGGAGGAAAATTGGAGGGCAAGGCAAGCACGTGCCTTGCAAATAATCAAACTCATGAAGGTCAAACTTGCAAATGTGGAAGGGCTACTGTAATCAGAACCGCCAAGCCAAAATATGAGCTGAAACAGCACCGTAGTTTACACACGTGCGTGCGTGCGCGGACACACACAACAACAAGAACAACAATAATAATAAAAATGTTGGTTGCTCCCAGGGCACTTTTTTTGTGAAGACAACTTTTGTTTTCCAGAGACCAAAATAGCAGCAGCAGTAGCAATAGCAACAATAACAACACTTTTTTTTGAAAGGGCTACATGCTCTTTGACTACTTGACACTCCATGTGGCAGGTGATACGTACTGTAATGTTTATAAAAGAAGCTGTAAAACTATCCTTCACTGCCACAGCTACAAAATGAAATTGGAAAGGATATTTCTAAGCATGAAAGTGTACATAAACCTACTAATCTCTTTCCAACGGAGGCAGTATGACAGAAAAGTACAAACTTTGAAGTATTTAGAGAACCTATCTGGATGGCATAGGAGAATATAAAGTCGTTTCTTGGATTTTCAAAAAAATACTGTAGGAAGCTTCGCGGAATAGGTAAGGTGTCCAGAAAAAGGATCTTGGAAATTCACGTAAAGTTGCATGGGTTTGTTCTTTCCTTTTATAACCTTACTGATTTTTCATGTACGATTATGTTCCATGCTCCACAGCATATGGAAGGAGAATTGGTTATCTGGGTCTTAACTTTGTAAGTCCAAATCAGAAAGCACAGGGTAGCACAAGGGCTGTGTCATAATTCATCGTCACGAACTTAGGTGATTGAGTCAGAAATATGAAGGTCTGAGGATTGGACTTAGTGAAGTACCATGGTCTGGGCATGGTTTGAAGGAGGCCTTGGACTTCAGACTCTAGAAAGATTACAGTCACTGCAATATATATTTTAGTAAAATTGGCCTGTTGATCTTGTGCGATGGAAAATGAGTCCATACAGTTTGCTGCAATTCAATAAAACAGTCTGGAATCTGCCTCTCCCCTTCCACACACATACACATACGTCCACACACAAAATTTTCCATTAAATTTTTTAGGCAGTAGAAGTGTGGGGGTTGATTTTAGAGATCTTTCAGTATTGCCTGTCAAAACGTGCTTTTCCCTTTCTAAAGAAGGTTGTTGCTGTTATTATTGTGTGCCTTCAGGTCATTTCCAACTTGTAGGAACCCTAAATTGAATCTACAACAGGGTTTTCTGGGAACGGAGAGTATGTGACATGCCCATGATCACCCCTTAAGTTTCCATGGCCTAGCGGGGAATCAAACCCTGATCTCCAGGATCTTAGTCCAATTCTCCAACCACTTTACCTATAATTATTTCACCAAAATAAATAATAAGGATATTATTAGTATTATTATATATTATTAAATTTACCATTTTGGAATCTTACTCTTAAATCTGATAATTTTCTATTATTCCAGTGGGGTTGAAATTCAGGGGAGAAAAAGCAAGGAGTCTTTATGTAAGAGGACGCAGTTTTTGAACTTACCATTTTATACAAATATAACATTACAAAAGACACAAGGAGACAGCCAGTGCAGTGTAATGGGCTGAATGTTGGACTGTGACTCTGGAGACCAGGATTTGAATCCCCACTGAGCCATGGAAACTCATGGAGTGGCCCTGGGTAGGTCACATTCTCTCAGCCTCAGAGGAAGGCAAACCTCCTCTAAACAAATCTTACCAAGAAAAAACAGTGATAGGTTTGTCGTAGGGTTGCCATGAGCAGGGAATGACTTTAAGGCACACAACAATAATGGCAAGACAAAAGGAACAGACCATAGAAGGATACATGTCTTCCCCATCAAACTTTCTTTTCTCCTCTTGGACCTGGAAAAGTGGCAATATATCCCTCATTTGTGATTGTAAGACACCCATTCTGTAATTTTCGATGTTCTATAACACTGTTTCGGGTTTATAAGAACAGCTGTCAAGATGCTACAAGAACAAGGAGGATTTGTGTTTTTGCAATGTTTATGTATATCCTCATGGTAATGGCCTCAGACAAAGCTGGGCTAGAAACCAGTATTTTAAAGCATGAAATTATTATCACTTGGACTACTGTGAAGCTTAATAAAACTTGTCTAATTCTTTCTATATATTTATTTAGTCACATATGTGAGCAAATATGTTCATATGGAAATAATATTTTATGTTACAAAACAAGACAATAATAGACAGGCACAGCACCAGAGTACCTGTAGCACCTGCTGTACCTGCAGCATCAAGAGCGTAGTTAACATGGTTTACAGTTTTGCTGCAGCCACAGAGCATTAAACATGTTGTAGTAGAGTGTGGCAATAAGACATAATTACCCTAAGTGTGGATATTGACATCTCACTGGAGGAACTATGAATAAATGAAAGATGCCTGGACCATCTTGGTTTTTGGCCAGGTAAATTATTGAATGGAAAGATTGAGCTGCATCTGTGCTTTCATCAAAAACAGTGATATTGATACCACCTAGGCTGGAAATTAGTTGCATCAAATTTGAAGAACAAATGCTATTATTACAGAAAAAAAAATCTGTGCAGAGAGAAATAGAAGCCAACTTGGTGATTGTCCAAATTATGTCAATATTGTATGTGGATTTATTTGCCTAGTTATCTAGATGTGAAGAATAGCATGCATTTTACTTCTGAATGCCTACATGTTGCATATACTGAAAAAGACCATGAAAGTCTGAAGACTGCTGATAAGCAACTTTTACAAATTCTTGAGTTAGGAGATGTATTCCAGAAAATGAATATCTATGATGCAGTGCCAAGGCCACATTGCTGTACATATAAATGATCTAGACCCATGTTTGTTCATAAAAGCAGTGAGAATAAGTAATTGGCACCATCTAACTTTCCCCAATGTACTTCTGATCTTTTTTATGGTGTATAAACACCATTATACACAGGTGATACTACTGTAATCTGACAGGGATGCAGAGCATGCCAGTATTGAGACTTGAGTTATTTGACATGTTCTGCCAAAAAACTGGGTTGTTAACATTTGCTTTTTTGTAGTGTAGGAGAAATTCATGCTGCTGAACATGAAAGTGAGCAGCAGTTGAATTTGTCCAAGAATTCCATCAGTCCTCACAAGAACTGAACCCATTCTGTCTAATACAAAGAAATATCAGATACTAGCACCACAAACAGAATGGATATCATGAAGATACAAAAGCTTTCTTAAAATCAAAGAAGCATAATGTAGTCAATCTAGCTGATAGGTTTCAAAACATGATAATCTGTGGAATTAAATGTTTAATTTAAATAATAAAGGATTGACATAAATAAGTGAGATTCCTAAACAAAGTCATTGTTATTTGGATGTTGTCATTCTGCCCCTTTTGCAGTCCCTGTGGGAGTGGCCACATGTGGGTTCCAAACTACTGAAGAAGCATCTTCAAAGCAAACTATGCCCCAGTAAGGTACAAAAGCTTTCCTACAATACCAGAAATCTTACCCTGACCAGCTAAGCTTTTCTAAACCTTGCCTTGAGCCAAAGTAAATGGTATATTGGTTCTAATATTCACTAAAGCTATGCTGATCAATTGTTTTCTTAGGCAGGGTTGTCCCATTTGTCATTTCAGATACTAGACAGGAAGAAACTCTGTTTACATAGAATCATAGAATCACAGAAATGTAGAGTTGGAAGAGACCACATGGGCCATCCAGTCCAACTCCCTGCCATGCAGGAACACCCTCAAATCACTCCCGACAGATGGCCATCCAGCCTCTGCTTAAAAACCTCCAAAGAAGGAGACTCCAAGGCAGCATATTCCACTGCCAGACAGCCCCGACCGTCAGGAAGTTCTTCCTGAGGTTCAGGTGGAATCTCCTTTCCTGCAGCTTGAATCCATTGCTCCTTGTCCCGGTCTCTGGAGCAGCAGAAAACAAGCCCTCTCCTTCCTCTACATGGCATCCCTTCAAATATTTAAACATGGCTATCATGTCCCCTCTTAACCTCTTACTTTTGATAGCAGGTAATATTGCCAACAGATTAGCACGTAATTTGTATATAAGTACAAAGTTGATTTGTATACAAAAGCTAAGGGCTTGAGAAGTTTCTCGTGATCCAGTGTTCTGTTCTTGATGTTATAAGTGCAGCTAGGAGACACTAGCATTGAATCTGCACCGCTTCTTTGTTTTCTGCTTCTCTTCTGTCCTTCATGCTATGTTTGTGTGGAGTTGTCATTGGCACCATCTCTGATGCTAGCCAAATTCTTGGCAGCCTAGAAAATTATTTCCCAGTGTCCCTCCTACCTTCTGTTGACTGATTTTGTGTGAGCATGTGTAAATATTTTCTGCAGCTTTTGTGTCTTGCTCTGATATTTAATATGTTTGCTGTTTTTCTTTCATTATCCCTGTGTGTATATTTTAAGATCAGCAGGAAGGTTTTGTTATATTTTTTTTAAATCGTTTCAATCAGTAGTAGCTTTCTCCTGCCAAGCAGTGTCTTTAATGACATATTTTCTGCTCCTCTAATGCTGGAGAAATTGGGAGCAGGATCAGCATAAGGCAGCTATACCATAATCACTTTGAGTTCAATAGGGAGGTCTTTACAGACAACTTTGTTCTTTTTTCTTAACGGGATTAAGAAGCTCAGCCCTTTAAATTTCTTGCATATAACAGTGACATTTCCAGGGTGTGCTTAGACCAAAGAGTTCAAAGTGAAAGAATTTAAAAAAAAAGAAAAGAAAAAGAAAAGCCAATATGACTTTGTTTTTTACCTTGCTGGAGGAGCTGTTTGCGCAAATCGTCTATAAGCTTATTGACCTGAATCTTTGACTCCTTGTTTTCTCTGGATTTGGCTGGAGTGTAGACACTGATAGAGCACTGATAGAGGTGATTGAACAGCCCCCAGCTTTGCTTGGCACCAGGCCTCTCAACACCCCCAGGACTGACATTATCTCCCTATGACAATACTTCATGTTTCCTCAAGCTTGAGCTTCCTTAATTTTATTATTTATTTTTATTTCTTCCTAGAGTCTTTATGTGGGATTTTTCAAGGAAATGAAGGGCACACTAATTCTTTTTGGTAAACAGAGATAGTGTATAATATATGATGATGTGTGTTCTCTTCCTAATGGAAGGAAGAAGAGGCTTCTGTTTGTAATGAAAGGAGTACATTTTAAAGATCTTCAAAGGATCAGTGCTACCAACACTCTCTTTGTTTTGCACATGTATGAAAGTTGAGGATTAATTTGCAAGATGTGTTTTAGGATATGTTTAGGCTATTGTACAAATGCTTGCTCAATCTAAAGAAATTATTTGTATGCAAGTAAAAGTACAGCAAGCACCTAGATTCTTTTGCATTTTTCTCTGTAGCTTGCACTCCAAGAGAGGCAAATTGCATGCCCAAACTGGGAGCTGATTTTGGACCAGGGTTTGTGTGCGCGCGCACATGCATGCATCCATATATTTGTGTTTGCTTTGGAGGAGTTCATATCTGAAGAACGTTCTCCTTCTTCTCATGAATCTCCTTTCTTATGAACAATTATCTTGGGTCATCATAAAATGATGCAACTTCTTTTAAAGCAACTCTTGGATTTGATCAGAATTTGTTATTGATTTTGCCTCGACCAGAAAAAAACAAAGATGCAAGTAAAATGAAAATACAAGTGCACAGAATTTTATTTCGGAAAAGCCTGTGTGATATGAGGTCAGAAGGGAATTCTTTGTCCAGGTCAGTTATAGGGGCAAGAGAAGCTTGCCTTCTCATTCATTAAGTGGTTAGAGTATGCTTATAGAATTAATTTCAGATTATTTTCTCTGCAGTATGCTTGGTTTCTAGCTGTGTTGCAATGTCTTAATTGTATATAGAATGATAAATATGGAAGCAGGTGTGTATGTGGTCCTATCACTTAGGTGAGTTGCTGCTGATTTCACAATTCTATGCACACTAAGGAGAAGGAGTTAACCCCTGGCAAGCCATATATTTTCCTTTATCTTTTTTTTTCTACCTTGACAATGCAAGACATCACTGTTCTTGGTATATCCTTATGATCTCCAGTGCTCTCTGCTGTTCCCTGAAGCAAACAGAATGAGCTGCTATCAGACTTGTAATAATTGGCCTTACAGATTCTTGGCAATTGTTATCTTTCTCTTTTAGCACTCATGATCTCATCCCAGATATAATAATCATTAGAGCCTATCATAATGGCAATGCTTCTATTGACTTCAGTGGAACTAGGCATAAGTATTGATAAACATGATGATGCATGTCTTCAATGGCTTTATCCTTTCTCTAGCTACTCCAACAAATAAGCATTTTGTGCTCTTGATGCTGCATGGGTCCAGAATTTTAGATGGGAGTTGCAAAGAAATTATTCAAATGATTTGAATAGTTTGTTCTTACATGAGGATCACACATGGGAGGACAGAGTGGGGAAAAGATGTATTTTTAAAATAAAGCCTCCATATTTAATGAATAGTACAATGATCCTCTGCAAGAAAAAAAAATGAGTGCTTTCAGAGAAACTCTTCCTTCACCGTGTTTTGAATGAACATGTCAGAATCATCTGCTGTAGCTGGACTCACATTGAAGTCTGGGACTTGTTCCAAGAGTGTTGGAATAGATTCTTCTCTATATTTTCCGCATGATGACACTCTCCCTTGTTGTCCCATCACAATCACAGCAGTACCTCTGCCAGGATGGGAGCATGTCCACAACGCTCCTCTCCACATGCAACCAGCTGCCTGTAGAACGGAGCACAAGGGACACACTCTGTCCTTCTGGACTGCAGCTGGCCTTCTTCCTATGCTGCAGTAGGGGAGGAAGCACACAGTTCACGCTTCTGGTCCTTCTGCATGGCCAGCTACAATGGAAGGCTCATGTCATCAGGGGTCACTGGTGGAGTTTCTCCATCAATGATACAGCTGGCAATCGCACTGGCTGGTGACACAAGAAGGATGGAACCATGACAACATCACGTGGAAGTGTCATTGCAGTCCCACTCTTCTTGTGTCCCCATGCTGGGATGTCATCGTCATGCAGAAAGGACCTTGGTGTCTATTTGTCTGCACTTCATTTCTAGGGACTGGGTTGTACTTCCCTTGGTCAGATGCCTTTGTCTGACCTTCTTATGATGAATAAATAGATTCAGTTTACCTTCTGAGATATCCTTCCCCCAGCATTCCTGGATCTCCTCCACTATGAGACAGAACTGCAAACTTTTCCTATAGCCATATGTTAGCAGCACCCTTTGTAAGTTACATGGAGTGTGTTAATGTTCCCCCTTTCCAAGACATTTTAGATGCTGAATATGAGTTGATCATTTAATTTGATTAAGACCATATTCCAATGCGTCAGGAATATGAAATGAATCAGTTTGCTTATGTACAGTAGTAATATTTATATCAAACATTTTTGTTCTTGATTTAATGCAGGAATCAATCTCATCTCATATACTTTTGTCTTCAGTGGTCTTGATGTTGTTGAGAAATCCTAGAACATTCTTTAATGACAAATTATCAGTCCTGATACAAACAACACAGAATAATAATACTGTGGCTTTATCAGACAAAATAATATCATTCTATATCTGTGGTTTTGGGTAAATGCTCTTTATGACAGGATTATGACACTTAGTAGGATAATAATGCAACCATTTTAGAGCAGACATATGTATACATAGCTATTAATTTATTTAGATTTGTAGCTCACCTCATCTCCTCAGGGCAACACTTTCAAAACAGTGTTTAATCCAGTATAATTTAATTACTCAAGTAGTACAGGTGTTGTAATGGCAGATATATCAGATTATGTAGACTATGATGCAGAGATACTATATGAATATATAGGTGTGAACTAATAGAAATTAGAATTTTTCTTTTGTGATTTTTGGAGCAGCAATTCCTGTTGTCAGAAAACTGAGCTGCTGCTTAAATCTAAAAATGACTTGCTTCTTTGGTGCTTAGAAATACTGACATAGGCACATATATGATATTTATCTTGCCCAGAAATTATACACATGCATACATACAAACATGCACAGAAATGTTTTTCTTGTGTCTTCCTGGTGTCGTTTAGCAGTCTTTGATAATTTCAGCCTATGTAATATTGTCTTTGGGCTTTTATTTAAGAAGCATAGTCTAATTGGAAAGCAAATCTTGAAAATACAGGCTGGAAGTTTTCTCGAAATTGCAAAATCATTCAGAAGTAACGTTGAAAGTGATCTTGTGTCCAGTTACAAATATTTAAAACCTTGAAAATGTATGTATGTGGCAGCACAAAGATGGTAGTGTGCATTCTATGGAATATGACTGATCCTTTTTTCTTTTTCTTTGGGCAGTTAGCAAGCTTTGTGGTTAAAGTATGAAGGCAATGTACTGCTTGTCAAAACCATTTTTTAAAATGTCACTTTGTAAGCAATAAGCACCTATTATTAAGTGATAGGCAGCAATCAGGAGAAAAGAGCATGAAAACATGAGGTATAAATGATGCTAAATGACTGCAGTGGAAAAACAGTCATCTCTTCTCCTCCTGTTTTGTCCTATTGTTGTCAAGACAAGGCTCTGTTTTTGATCAGGAAAGAAATGACATAAAAGTGTGTGTGTGCGCGTGTGCATGTTAGGAAACAATTAAATTAGAAAATACCAGAATTCTTCTTTAACTAAAATACACGTCAGTAATACAGTAATTATGATCTTGGACAGATAGTTGGTTGAATGGGATGGCTTCCAGATGAGGCATTTTCTCTAGTATAGCTTAATTTTTGCAGACAGTCAACTGTTGTTTAATTGTGTTTTTCTTCTTGCTGCTCTTGGCTTTTTAAAGTCAACAGAAATAACAACTTACTGTGAAAAAAAAACACAAACAAACTATGTAACTTCCACAGAATGTGGGAAAACACAGTTGAAAAATATTGTCCACTGAGAAAATGGCTGGATTTGGAGGTGCTGCTGAAGAAAGGCCCTGTGTTCCCTTTTAAAATTGTTCTCTCTTGTCAGAGAGTACTAGTAGTAACAACAACAGGTGATAGTGAAATTAATAATCTCTTTTACTACCTCCTCTAAAACAATTTTTTTCCTGGCTCAAGAATTTATCCTTACTGCGAACTTCTCTCTGCTTTCCTTCCGCCAGCAGGCTTAGATCTTTTTACTTGGCCAAACTTTTGGTTATTAACTCATTGCTGTGCAAGTGTCTTTAAGGGTGTGTGTGTGCTTCATTATTATGTTTTAAATTTTAAACTGTTTTAAATTAGTTCTGCTTTTAATATGATGGGTTATTTAATTTTTTAAACTGTTTTTACTACTATGATTTTTAGCTTGATTCTGTTTTAATCTATTTTGAAAGTTGTCTGGGGCCCTATATTTGGAGAAAGATGGGATGTCAGTAGAAATAAACAAAATACGCCTGTAATTTGCCCACAATTAGTGTGGTGTGGTGTGTGTATGTATATGCATGCACCTACATGTATGGAAGAATTAGATTTTCTTAGCACTTTGTATTAGCACTGAGTAAGCGTGGTGTGGTGGTTTGAGTGTTAAACTATGACTCTGGAGACCAGGGTTCTATTCCCTGCTTGGGCAGGGAACCGACCAGGTGGCATTGGGCATGTCATACATCTCAGCCTCAGAAAACACTGTGATGGGTTTGCCTTAGGGTCACCATAAGTGGGACTTGAAGGCACACAACAACAAAACCTTACTGAAACAATGGAATTTAACTTCTCTGAATATATACATGGTTAGATTGTAAAAATAGGCTGGGCAAATGCAAACCAGAGGGACAGTATTTGGCTCAACCTGAGTCCTGGGGAAAGAATGGGGATTCTTAGTGGATCAAAAGGAATTCCCTAATGCCCTTCTCTATATAGCAGGTACTTAGAGATGCAAATAGTTTGGAAGAGCAGTCAGTGTGAAAGAAAAGATGTGGATGCCCTGAAAAACAAGAGAGGAGTGAGGAAAATGAAAATTGTGCTACTCAGGGAATAGAGCATCTTGATATCTAAAATCATCCTGGAGATCTCCTGAGCCTCAGTTTTAATATTTATTTAAAAAGCAGCATTTCACCCCTTTGCATTCTGAATGAGAAAAAAGCACTCTGTTTGGTACCAGATAATAATGGTTTTTAATTCTTTTTACAAGATACAGTGGAACTATTTGCAGCAGTAAAAGACCATAGTGACACAGCACTTTTTAATATCTCTGAATTAGGACTGCTATTTTAAAATTTAAAATTTAAATTTTGTGCCACTGAAAGAATAAGGACTTAAATTAGGAACACTGTATTATTTTTAGATACTCCAGGAGTAAAGTTAGTCAGAGATTATTTACAGGTAGTAACTTAGGCCCTTTTCGCATTGAGGCTTCTTGCGCGAGCAAGGGAGGGCGGCTCGCGCGAGAAGCCTTCTCCGGGAGGCTGCTGCTTCCCCCTCGTTCCTTCCGCAGGCGAAGGAACAAGGGGGAAAACGGCAGCCTCCCGGAGAAGGCTTCTCGCGCGAGCCGCCCTCCCCGCTCGCGCGAAGCAGGAGGCTGTTGCGTCTGTCGTGCTAGCGCCCCGCCCCTTCCTTCCGCGGGGCAGAGGGAAGGAAGCGCGACCCGGCCGCCTCCCCGACGCTCCGCACAGGAGGTAAGTGTGCGTGGGCGCCGGGAATGTTGCGCGAGCACGGGTGATTTTCTCTTTGAGGCAAAAATCAAAAAACCCACGATCGTGCCGCTGCAGCCCCGTGAGTGCGGCGGAAGTGGGAGTGCGTCGTGCAGAGCGACGCTCCCACTCCCGTGAGGCTCAGGGGGCTCTCGCGCAACAGAAAGCCCATGCGAAAAGGGCCCTAAAAGTGTGGTGATGCTTTCGCTTGTTTGCACTGTTTGATTCCAACATGACATTGAAGCATGCTTTCCATTTCCATGTTTTCAAACATCTATTAGGGACTTGTACATTGAGAAGTTTTGGCTACAGTGTTTGTTTTCTTGTATTTGTATTTACTTAGGGCTGTTTGTGTAACTTAATCTTTGCAATTTCGTTATAGACTGCTATGACCCACTCTTTTTGGGTTAATGTGCACTTTATTTCCACTGCCATTAGACTTCCCAAATATTTTGACACCGTTCTTCTCTCAAGAAGTTATCAACATATCTAAAAACCTAAAAAAAGGAGTATTAATATTTTTAAAGAGATATGTAGTGATGAAAATGTGTTTAAAACCACACTTTTAATAATGAACTATAAAGCCCTATGAGCAGGCCAATTTTTCTGCCGATCCTACCATGCACAAGTACATTTGGGTTTGCCGTGTTTTCAAAGCTATAATATAGGACACAGTCAGGTACCATCTCAAGACAGGCCAATGAAGTTAGCCTATTTAAGGCCTCAAAACTTGTGAGAGGTGCTCTTCCCATAAGATCTCCTGGCTCCTGCAAGATCTCAAATCTTACAGGACCCCTTGCAGATCTCATGATGACAGATCGGCTATCACGAGAGAACAATTGCACTTTGCTGATTAGCCCAGGGAGCTGGAAGAAAGAAGAGAAAGTACAGTGCCAAGCAAGCCACAATGCCAACTGACAGGACCCCAAATTGGGTATGCAAGGGGCTAGTTTGCTGCATTCCAATGGCCAGATATTGGTCTAATGGGAGTGTGGGGTTTGCGCATCCCATATCACGTTGATAAAGCATTGGACTTTAAAACTCCCAAGTATGGGACATCTCATATAGAACAGGACACCTATATTTATTTTAATTATATCCCACTTCTCTTCCATTAGGGCACCCATAGCAACTCACAATATCCTTTAAAACAGAATGTGACTTAAATAATGTAAACTGTGTAAGTTTTAAGTATCAAATAGAGCATCCTAGAAAACATCATCATCATCATCTTTATTTATACTGTCTCTCTCCCCCCTCCCAGATTGGGACTTAGGTGGGCTTACAAGTTAAAACAAGAACAGTGTAGCTAAAAACATACAAAAGGTCAAACAATTTAATTAGAAGTAAACTATTTACAATAATAAAAATATAATTAGTAATAATAAAAAGTAGTTAAAATGGTATAATCACAATAATTCAACAATCTCTTGAAAAAAACTTTGGCCCTTTCCACACGGGGGTTTAAAAACGGTGTAGAGCGACCTCTGACGGAGGTCGTCTACACCGTAAAGTGGATTGGGGCGGACTACTTTTGCGTAGTTCCACACCCCAATCCATGCTAGGGCGCCCGGAAGTGGCGGCACCGCGTGCTTTTTGAAAACCACTTTTCAAGTGGTTTTTAAAAAGCACGACCGTGCAGCCACGTGCAGCCCTGTCACAGCGCCTGGTGTGGATTTGCAGGCTCGCGCAAGGGCGTGCCTGCAGATCTGCCGGGGGCGGGCTTTCTGGCTGGCAAGCTTCTCCGGTTGGTGGAGAGCCTCGTAAGCCGCCATTTTGGACCCCGCAGGATGCCGAGGAGTGTGGAGCACTGAAAACGTGCTGCTCCACGTGGCGATGGACTCAGGTAAGCTCTGTTTCAGCGTGGTTTCCCCCGTTTCTTCGCCCGCGTGTGGAAAGGGCCTTTCTTTAAAAATCTTCAGTTCTAACAGCCTGTTGGAATAAAAAAAATCTTTATCTGCTGGTAGGCTAGGAGGGGTCATTATGGCTTTTTTGGGAAGCCAGTTCTGGAGCATAGTGGCAGATAAGTTAATGTTTGGGAAATGCTTGAGAAGTTATTTTATGAACTACAGTTCCCATAATCCCTATGCCGCTATGGCCTATATGGCCAAGGGTATCTATGGGTGTCTTTGTGCCATGATTCACTGCAGAGTTAGATTGATATTACGATGCTCATTGTGCTGATGTTCAATACAGTGTATTGACTGAACAGAAAATAAGGTTGTTTGGGGGTTTTCCATCATGTTCAATTGAAGTGTTTTAAGTTACACAGCTTTTTTTACAGGTATAATGTTTTGCCATTTATTGGAGTGGGACATGTTCTGAAGGATACCAGTGTATTGACTAAATCATGCTTTTCCTCTAGCATATGTTTGATGCTGTCATTTTTTAGCCCTTATAATAGTAGAGTTCTGTTGCTATGTCATGAATCATAACTCTGATTGAAAACAATGGAATCAGAGAAATATGAGGGTGTGATAGATTTCAGCTCTGCTTTTTACTCTTTATTGGATGTGCTGGCATATTGACTTCTTTGACCATACACAACTGTTTCCCCTGTACCAACTCCTCAGGAAGACATTGCAGTAATTGGAAAAGAATTCTGAAAGAGCTAGGAAAAAGAATTTGGACCATACCAAATGGAATGGGGGAAAAAAAGCAGTAACATGGTAGAGATTTCTGGATTTGCTGAATAATATAAGTTGATTCTGATTCTGACAAAAGGCGTAATAGCAACAGATAAGGTTGATGGGAGATCTCCTGTTCCTTTTTGAAATCAACATAGTGGGTTGGTCCGTATTAATTTAGTTGACCTTAGAAGACAGTGAAATCAATGTGCAAAGTTAGTTGTGCCTAAATTAAATCCCATTGATTTCAATAAGAACTTAAGTGCAACCAACTTGAAATCTAACTCCCTGTGTGACTTCAATTTGCTTGCTTGTATTGCTTGAAATGGAGTTTATGCTGCCATCTGAGCTGTCATTGAGTCTGTTTTCAAATCAGCATTATTTTTGTTTACTGACTTCAGGCAGCTTACAAGTTAACAGAAATTAACAGAGATAAGATTACGTATTGTATTCAACCAGAGTTCCCCCCACCCATACACATAACAAGTGACAGGACCCTTGCTCAGTCGAAGTTTAACTCTGAACAGCAGATGCCAGAGGGACACAGTAGGTTTCTGGCTGTAAGGGCTTCACAGAAGTATCTGGCTACACCTGCTGTTGAAAGAAAGAGAATGCCAGGTGAGATGGACTTTTGGTATGCTTTAGCAGGATTCTTCTCAGGTTCTTATATTTATGAAGCCAGTTGTGGTTTCCTGCACTGTGAACACACAGTGGAAAAGAATAACTATTATGGTTACTACAAAAGAGTTTTATCATGACACTCAAAAATTAAATATATCATTTTTTAATAATGTATTATCTAATTAAGGCTGAGATCCAGCATATTGCTTGCAGAGCCAAAAGGCCCATGAATATACTTCTGCTGAATCTCTAGCTCATCATGGGCCAGAGATTCAAAAAGATACAAGTGTGCATGCAGTTGTGGATGTGCAAGTGTAGTGCCACTATTGGATCTTGACCAGCATTTCCATTTTTTTCCCCTGTTTGGTGATATTTGTAATTTAGTTTTAGATCTGTGCTTCCAGGATGAATAAAGCTGAACTCCATTCCAAACTTCCTACATTTTCCCCTCTATGTTCTGTTTGTAACTAGAAGTCCTTTACTGAAAGCTATCTTGTCTGATGATAAAACCATGAGTGTATGAAGCTCACACATTTTTCATCTCTTTTATGACCTTATCTTTCACAAGCGGCTTCTGTGAAGGTATCCTAACTATAGAAAGCACCTGGAAAACATATATGATATCTTTGCTGTGATAAGCAGTTGTGAACAAGAAACTAGACCTGTCAGTTCTGAACTGTTCATTGTTAAAAAAAATACTCTGTAGATGTAGCTGATTGCAAAATACATTATAGGGGGGACTAACAGCTGCTGTGATAGTCAGGAAAGCTCAATAGTTATTGCTACATTTTTTTAAAAAAATAGTCTGATATTGATAGGAAGTGCATGGATTTAATATTGCAGTATGGAGTATGCCTGTTTGACACTGGAACTTCAGTTCTAAACATGTATGATTTTGATTGAACTTCCAACTTTGTGTCTTGTGGAGAGCAAAGTAACATGTTGATTCAGACAAAAGAATACTTCAGTTAAAGGTGGGTAAGGAACTATTGCCAGTATGACAACAGCCTTTGCTATACAAGAAGGGTAAGGGTAGATCGTGTTATGCTGTTAATCACAATCCCTGCAAACAGGCAGCATAATGTATCCAGATACTATACTTGGTATCTAAAATGAGGTGCTATGGCACAAATCTGGCTTCACAATGTGTTTGCCAGTAGGACCAAATATTTGAGTACAGGATGTGGAAAAGAGAAAAAAAAAACAACACTCATATGCTGACTACTGTCTTATTATTACCTTAGTTTTTCCAGAACTCAAAACAGATACTGGTTTATTGTCATAAACTATTGAAAATAGTTTCAAAAACTATTTAGCAATGCAGGTGTGTTAGCAGAATTATTAAAACAAGTGTTTAATATTACTGTCTCATGGCTTTATATATCCGTATCTACGATGTATCTGTGTGATGAGGAGAGGAAGCACACTTTGTCATGACATTTCTCTATGTTTCCTTGATGGATTCATAGGTGATGAAGAGGGCAGCCAAGAGGCAGCAGATTCTGATGGGGATGCACGGTTGGAGAAATCTGGACCACTTACGCTTGAGACAGAAGAATGGGATGGTCCAGGTAGGAAAAATTAATAGATGAAAAAGTAGACATCATGAAACTGAATCCTCTTTTTGTGTGTATGTGTGTGTTGAAGTCACCTGTTGACTTATCGGATGATTTTCATAGGGTTTACTTAGGCAACAAATACTCGGAGGTTATTTTTCCAGTTCCTTCCTCTTAAATACAGTCTGCATTCATTGGAATGTCATGCAGGTACTGACCAAGACTGGCCCTACTTAGCTTCCAAATCAGATAGAATCTGGAGACTTTAGCGTATTTAGTCCCTCAACCCTGTCTAACTGCTTCTAAACCTACACGCTACATGACATTGCAAAGGTAAGAGATTTAGTACTCCTCTGTTCTGAGAGTGAGGCCCACTGAGTCGTGGCACTTCTTTTTGAGTGGACAGGCACAGGATTACATTACTAATATCATATTCTTTTATTGTTGCAAATATTGTGAAGAGAAACTCTATAGGTAAGCATAAAGGAATGGATGAACTACTTTTTTTTCTGTGGTTTGTGTAAATCTGAACTTTCATATAACTGCTAGTCGATTAGCAGAAGTTTGTTATTCCATGGAATTCTATTTTTAATTTTTGCAAAGTACAAGAGGAATGATTTTAGAGCCAAGGCTAAATGCTAGATAGCTCTTTCAGGATCTACCTCTATTTGCTAAGATGAGTGAGAATTCCTCCAGATGTTGAGGAAAGTGTCTATAATGTAGCATTTAAATGTTGTATGTTTTGGACTCAGTATAAGTAACATATGAAAGAGGCCTCTGAATAGGAAACCTGATAATAGCACCACCACCAATACCAACAGCACCACTGAGAACATTGTTTTGTATTGAATTTATAAGCGTGAAGATTGGCTATAGCTTCTACCTGGCTATTCAGGAGGAGGCTTTGATGGAGAGCACCTCAGGCTACAACCATTTCAGTAAATGTACACATTACTATGTGTGTGTGAGAGAGAGAAGCAAAAGAGAGAAAGAGAGACAGAAAAAGAAGAGGGGGGAGAGAGAGGTGATAGCTGTGGATCCTTATTAAATAAGTCATTTCTACTATTTTGCTAGAAGTAGGTCTGTTTACTGTGAACAGGACCTTATTTGTTCAGTTAAATTTCAGTTTACTCACTCTCTGTAAATAATTCCACGTGGAAATAGTTTGTTTAGAAGAGGAGGTGAGAATGAATAGGGTGTCATTTGTGTCTTGAAAAACACTCGCTTTCAGTCTCTTGATGACTTCACCCAATAATTTCATGTAGCTGCCCAACTACATGGAATAATGTATGGATGGACCCTTTGCTGAGTGATAACCTTGCAAACCTTGCTGACCTTGCAAACAGAATGTAATCCCCCTTCCCACTCCAGAGCGGAGTCATCTTAACTTTGCAGTATGCTATGTAGTGGCTTCGTCAGTCTCAAAATCCACCATGACTAATGGAACAGAAAATAGGTGAGAGAAGAATCAACACCATTGTACTCCATACATAATTCCTTCTCTCTTTTGGTAACAGTCATCCACCAGATTATCAAAGCAATGCCATACTGTATTAAATTCTGCCTTGAAGCCAACCACTAGATTGGTGGTAAGAAGAACATGCCTCATGGGTTGCATGTATCCTGAGCCTTTTTCTTTGGCTGCCATTCCTGCACCAAATTTCAGTGGTAAACCCTGAAAATCACTTTAAAACAAGCAGGAAGAGCTTGTTTTATAGGACATCAAACTGGGAAAACTTTCATTGAAAGAAATACTTCCTGCTTCTTTTGAAGGGGTACTTCCAGTTTGATGCTGAAATTTGGCAGTGTGTTTTGTGGCAGTCATGTCTTGTGTGTGGCTTCTGCTGGATCCTGAAGAAGAGAGATTGACTTCTAAACCTGCTGAATTGTCCACCAAGAGGTAGTTTTTTTTAAAAAAAAAAAATCTAGAATTATCTTGAACTACTTGGGACTGATATCCACATGGTAAACTGTGCTCAGTGCTATGGCTGGTGAGATAGGCACTAACTTAGGGGAGTCAAGTAAATAAGGACCTTTCTGCACTGCACTGTTATAATGGTATTATTCCATTTTCAACATCCTGTGGAATTCTATGGTTCGTAGTTTACTGAAGCCAAAGAGCTCTCTGGCTGAGAATTCTAAATGCCCCTCCCTCAAATGCAGACCTCGGGATTCCATAGGATGTTGATGTGGAATAATAGCACTGTAACAGTGTAGTGATGAAAGGCCCTAAATCACTTCACATTCTGAATCAGCATATCATGGTGATCAGAGTAAACATACCCTATAATGTAAATGCATCTCTCTGCTAAAATGGTAGAACCATTTTGCATTCATGGATCATAAGTTTGATTGGCAAGGTATTTTTTGTCATTTGAGGGGACGAACTATTGCATTTTTCAGAAGGTTCCTCATGGAGATGACTTGTGGTAAACAGCTGTGGTTGTTCGTCCCCTCCCTTCTTTATGAAAACTAGTTGATATTTTTTCCTACTCGAATGGCCTTCAAGTGTCACTCAATATTGTTTCAGTGGCATTCTGGTGGAAATAGAAAGTCTTCTAGAGGGAGAATGGCAGCAAGAGCAAAAATGGTGCTTTAGTGAGTCATATTAAAGAAGTGTTCCTATATGCTACTGTGTTGGTGTCTTATTAGGTGAACTTTCAGCCCAGGAATTGTTTCTGCATGAAGAATTCTGTAATCCTTAGGTAATGCTTGAGAATATGACTGTATCTTTCAGAGCTCAGGTGCAGAACTTGCAGAATCCCCTGGCCAGTACAGCCACTGGGGTTTCTGGGAATTGTAGAACAAGGCTAGAATCTTGTACCATTGTACTACACCAGGGCAGGCAAGGGTGGTAGAGAAAGAAGGCGGCAGGTGCATCAGCCATGAAGTAAAACAAGACATTGGATAATTTGACTTTTTAGAATCAGCAAATTTTGTCTGTCTTTTCTTGCTACCACTGCTTGACCCCAAAGAAATTGCAGCTGCTAGCATAGTGCATCAACATGATTCTGGCCCTAGAAATTAACATTTACAACCTCTGCCTAAATAAGAAGCCCCTGGCTTGAAGCTCCGTTTAGTGTTGCTTTAAGAACAGAAACAGTGCTTCTTTAAATCATATTTTGGCCAGAAACTAAACACCTATTATCCAGTTTCAAACTCTGAGCTTACATTTAGCAGCACACTGAGTTTAACAAATGGATATGGCAGCCAATGATGCTTTCAAGGACTTTTCTTATCAGTTTTCATTTGATATAAATCATTTAACACACCCTGGTCATTGACTTCAGAGTTAAGAGAGAAACCTGTGGACTGCAATCAATAAAGTCTAAGAGCTTCGTGTTTAGGCAGAAATGTAAGCTAATATTTTCTCTTACAAACAGTATAAATGGTGCAGATGCAACATGACAGAGCTGGAAAAGGTGGCAGTTTCATCAGCATGAATAAGAATGACTCAGACGGCCATTAGCTGTAAATAATGCAAAACTTGGATTGTGGAACAAAAAGGCGTAAAGGGTTAGATTTGTTTTTTAAATGATACTGAAGTCTCTCTTCCCTTTAATTCAGTTAAGCTTTTACTTATGTAAAGATTGTAAAATTCATTCTGTAATTACTAGCATAACTGATAGGTGTATAATGATGACCATATTTAAAACAATAATATCCTCTGAATAGCCATGTCTAAAAATAGAGGATATTTTCTTCAAAGGGCTGAACAGAGCCAGAACTCTTTCGAGAAATAATTTATAATGCAGTAACAACAGTTCCATTAAAAAAGACTCTTATATTTCAATCACATTTTCATCCTTGCTTGACTTTGCAAATTACTGTGTTCTGTGTATGTAGGGGAGAAGAACTCCAGCAGTAATTTTCTGAAATCATCAGGTGGAAAATATAATGCAAACAAAAATGAAGATACAGCATATCTGATTATGATGATGATGATGTTAATGATATACAAAATATGCCTATATTCTACTCAAAGCACTGCGGCTCTATGTTAAGATAGGTTTTGGCAATAGAATATATTCCACTATAGTTAAAATAGCATGGAAACTATTTAAAATTAGAATTATTCCTTTAGCTCTGAGAGATTCTTGTTCTTCTCTCGTTTTTCCCCTCAAAATTTTTTTTTTCTGGTTTGTTATGCTTATTGTATAACTTTTAGCATTTGGCCCTCCTCATCCTTATACCTCAGTTAACCTTGCCTCTGGCGAAGGAGCTCCTTTTAACAAAGTATTTTTTCAGCCCACCCAGCCTCCTCTTTCTTCCTTGTTCTCTGTCTAGTTGGAAATTTTTCAGCAACATTGGAATTGAGAGGATGGTGAAGGAGGGGTGAGGAAACACAGGTTTTTGGTGCTGGGTTTCAATAAATATGTCTGCAGTAAACAGTACAATAAATCTTGAGCTAGGAAAAGATGAGATTCTATTCTAATCTGCAGCTGTATGTGCCTGCCTACTTCCAGAATCTCTTACTGAGCATGCATGAACAGCAAAGAGGAAAGCAGATAAGCAGATAAGCTAAACTCATGTATGCTACCTCTCCCCTCTGAAAAAGCTAGTTCTATGAGTTTGGACACCAAAATAGAAACCACTAAAAATATGCAGGCTAGTGAAAGAAAGAAATCTTTGGGTAGTCTCTAGAAGGTTCAAAATGTTTTTGATTCCTTATTTACTTGACCTATTTATTTGATTTCACACATGCCTCTTGTTAGTTTTAGACAAAAAGTCTGATGAAACATGTTGAGCTGCTCTTGTTTTAGTGTTGTAAGAAATTATTCCTATTTCATGTTATTTCTACCTCTCGTACCAAATTTTTTGTTAAAGAAGTAAGGCTGAGGAACACATATACTTTGTTAGTTGAGGTATAACTGTAATGAGAAGTGTGCTGGGCTGGGTTGCAGGGATGTAATTCTCCACTGAATTTCCTCTTGAATGTAGCAATGAGTAATTTCAGCAATTTTCTTCTTACTTGTGAGAAAGCCTTTGAAAACCACACAGTTCTCTAAGGTGATTCGCAATTTGGGACTTATCTTGCAAAATATCCCTGTATGCTTGTTTTGCACAAAAATCAGCATTTTCTGCGCAGGAAGCAGCTCTTTATACATAGAAGATAATATTTCAATACAGAAATATTAATTCCTGTGCAGAAAATGCTATAATTTTTATTTTGTATAAAAATTCTGTATAAAATTCACACATGGTAGATTTTCATAGAAAACAACATTTTTTGTTCAGAAAACAGCATTATCAACACAGGAATTAATATTTCTGCATTGATATATTACTTCCTGTGCAGAACAGGCTTTAGTTGGGGGTTTATTCTGTGTAAGGCTGTTTCCTGAACAGATAATGCTAATTTCTGTACAAAACAACCATGTATAAATTTTACACAGAATAAGTCCCAAACTGTGAAGATTCTTGTCAGTCCAGGATTCTTCTAATCACAGATTCTCAACACTCAAAAACCATGTTTTTTTAACCATTTTTCAAATATCCCTGCTATGTAGAAAATGTTAAATCTTGTTAAGATAATTAAGGAAATTACATGCTTCATGAGTAAGAACAGTGGTGATTATGAGATGGACATCTCTGCATACATTGCTATGTCCTTTTGGCATTTTAAATAATTTCTCCTTCCTCAGCCAACTATGTGAACTGTCCTTTAAATGGTTGAATCATTGATTCATGTAGCTCAGGATCATCTCTTGTTTCCACCAGAAGTGAAAACTCCCACAGTATTGATATTGACTGGGAGATCTTGGAAATTTTAGTCCAAAACACCAACTTATTCTTCCTCTGGCGTTGGCAGGAGTCCAAGACCTCAGACAGATAGATCCAACACCTCTTAGCGATAGCGGTTACATTTCTATACCACTTATCAGTGCAAAGCACTCCCTGAGCGGTTTGCAATGTGTTTAACTAGTTGCCTCCAACAAGCTGAGTACTCATTTTACTGATCTTTGGAAGGATGGAAGGTTGAGCCAACCTGGAGTCCTCCAGAATCGAACTCACAACGTTGTGGCTGCAGTACTGACATTTAACCACTGTGCCACCAGGGCTCAGGGCTCTTTCCAAGACCTTAGGCAGAAATCTTCCCTAGGGCTACAATTTCCAATTAAGTGGAGATGTGAGAGACTGAACCAGTACCTTCATATGCTTTACCACTGAAGAATGATGTTGGCTCCTTCCATAAAATGCAGCTTTCTATGCATACAGTTACATAACTGTCCATTAACTGAAACAGAGGCCTCTCTACATGGTGCCACAGAAGAATGCATAGTACACATTGCTACTTCCATTCTTTCTTGGAGTAGCTTGTGTAGATCCCTGGGGAGAAACATTGCCATTGGCTCCTTCTGAGGCAGCTCTGTTTCAAGGTAATTGGTAGGTGCCTTGCAGTTTATGATCCTGGCTTAAAGGCAGAGGTGGGAGGGCATAACTCCTTTTGCATATATTGCTCTGTCTCTTACATGTGTGGAGACTGATAAATTCTGACCTTTGTACATCTTTGTATACCTTGGTTCCTGAGTAAAATTACTTAAAAATATAGTTATAGGCTACTACTACTACTACAATAATACTTGGAGGGGAAAAGCCAAACATTTTGCCTTTTGAAGAAAGTAACACTGGGTTTTTCAGACTGAAAGGGTCACTAACATTCTTACTGATTGTCTTTATGGCAAGTCATTGAGCCTCACCTTCAGCATGATAGTTTGGGCCAAACCTTCTTGTGCAGAATCTGGTTTTGGATACCTTTGACTGTACTGTGCCACTTGCTGAATGGACATATTTGGGAATTTCACTTCATTAGCATCTGCTGTTGACAGACTATAAAGAGAAGAGAATACAAAAAGGAGAGTGAGTAGATATTTTGTATGGAGGGCTTTTTTCATAGCAAAGAAGAAAGGGACATTAACTTGGAAAGGAATCAACTGCGCCAAAGTATCCTTAAGACTCCAAGCAAAGTAAAGCCAAATACACTACACACTTACTCTCCTTTTCTAATCTCTTAATTGAAGTGCTAACTTCATTCCTATGTACACTTGGGAATAAATTCACTGAAATTATTTTCTTCTGAGTATACTCAAATGGGTTACTTCTGACTGGTTATACATGTAGAAGATTCAGCTAACATACTGATTTGAATTAGTGGAATTTTCATATTCTCTTCTCCTGAGTTAAGAACTAAGGTTGTTTGCCAACAAATTAGGATTTTCTGGGAACCACCTCTTCTCTTCTCTTCCTTTCCTTTTCTTCTCTCTCTTTCTTTTTCTCTCTGTCTGTCTGGAAGGAGGGATATGGTTAAGCTCTGGAAAGCAAATGGCAGAACATGCTTATTCCATCATATTAATAATTTGCTGTGAATTGGTAAATGATGGCTGATTTTTGTCATGTGTGAACTATGAAGTGCGCAATTTTAGTGAAACAGTGACATTCTTCTGTACATTATATTTGTGGATGGGCTGGGTTGGAAATGCTGACCTTAATCGATCTGCTGCAGCATCCTCTCATTGTTGATAAATTACTTTTTCTTTGGTGCAATAAACAAGTTAGGACAGAAAACTGGCATAGTATTTGGTACATTGGAATGATTGGTTAAAAAAAAAACAGGGACTGAAAGTATAGGAACTGTTCATCTTTTTTTCTTCTTTTTTTTATAAAACCAGTCTTGAGAAGGACTTAGAGATTACAGTCCTGATTTTGCTTCCTTTTTGATGGTGGAAATGTGCTAGATATGGGATCTTGGAAAATGCTATTTGATGTAAATTAACAAAAATCCATGAAACATAGTTAACCATAGATATAGTCTGACAGGAAGGATATTGTGAAGAAGCGGAGGAAATCATAGGACGGCTGTGTGTTACTCTGACGGTGAATCGGTATTATCTCAGCTATCAGATAATGCAGTTATCATTAATTTTCACATTTGCATTTCAATCTTGGGAAGGAAATGACTCTTGCTGGATGAAGATAAGAGCTCTGTACCACTATAATGAACCATCATTTTATCCCGATGCTTTGTATCCATATGAAAATGAGACTGGGTGGTGGTGTGGTGTGTGAGGAGGAGTATATGTGTGTTGGGGGGGTCATAGAAACGTTATAACAAAGTGTCAAAATTACTACAGACTTCAGAGTCTTCATGAAACAAGAGGCAGTTTAATACATCTTCTATAGTGAAGTGGATGTTGGATTAAAAGAGGAAGCTAGACTTCCTATCATTGAATAAACTGAAGAAGTGTGTGTGTGTGTGCATGTGCGTGCGCGTACACACACACACACATGTCCAGGGGATATCACTGAATCATAAGCGTATAATTCCAGCTTCCGTACGCAGTGTCCCAAGAATGGAAATGTAGCAGTCAGTTTCTGCAGTCTAAGGAAAGTGGGACAAGTCACCTGATGGTTTGAAGTTTGGGAGGAGATTTTTCCTGCAGTGCTCCCCGCAGGAAAAAAACAGAATGGATTTATCAGGTACATTGGTTCAATCAGATTATTATTTTTTTCTCCTTTTCAGTATCCATTAGCAAAGTGCTACAGTTTTTTCCCCTCTAGTGTCATCTCCCTTCCGTAGGTCTAAAGCTATAAGCATACCCAAGAGCTTGAGCTGGATACAGGTTTAGGTGCATGCGTTTGAGCTCTTTGAAGCGGTCATCCTTATGCCTACTCCATACCTTGGCAGTTCTTCCAGCCCTCTGAGAATGCTGTATAAATGATCTGGGAATGCCATGAATAGGGAGTAAGGAGGATCCCCCAAGAGCATATGAAGGGATTGAGTTTGAAAAAAAAAGTTTGTTTTGTGGACGTGTGCTTTTTGAGAAACATAACTAATATATACAGATTAATTATGGGGCTCACTGGAACCAGATTATAATTTGTGGCTCTTTTTCATCAATTTGGATTTTTAAAGATTCCAGTATGAATAAGAGATTAGAATTTAAATACCATGAATTTGTGTTTGCTGTCTTAAATTCTCTTTTGCTTTCAAACTTCAGCTTTGTAGAGCAGTGCTTCCTAAGCTGTCTGATGTGGGCGCCTAGCAATTAATTTTTTCCCCTAGTGTGCCAGGAACTGGGACTATATTTGTGCCCATTGGCAACAATTTTTTTTTTCCTGGAAAGTCACCAGAGGCAAGCAGCCAATAGCTGCACTGCACCAGCTGGCCCCTCCCTGAGCTGCAAACCCCAGGATTCCATAGGATGTTGAAAGTGGAATGATAGCGCTATAACAGTCTAGTGTGGAAATGGCCTAAGTCATGCTATGGTCAGCAGTACGGGTGTGTCCAGGTGTTCTTTTGAAGGAAAGTTAATGTATACCTGACACAAGTTGCAGTCTACACCATCCAGAGTTGGTGCCCTGCCTATTATGTCTTGTGTGGAAGTGATAGCAATTATGTAATTTGTGTGGGATTTGTACCCTTTAAGACTACCATTTGAGCTGGATTTCAAAGGGAAAAACACTACTATTACAGGAAATACAGTCCACCCTCCACAGTTGTGGGTTTGACCTTCAGAAATTTGTTTATTTGCAAGCGCATGTGCTTTTCTCCCTCGTCTCCTCCTCTGACTCCCATGCATTTTGCATCTGTATGGAGAACTTGCATTGAGGCCAAACAGAAGAGAATGTGATCCTTCTCTTTCTCCTTCAGAGCTCCCTCTGCCATTCCTATACATTTTACACTGGTGTGCAGAACTCGTGCTGAGGCATAACAGAAGGGAATGGTGGTGGGGGAACTTTCCTTTCCCCATCTGGAGATCTCCCATTCCCATGCAAAATTGCAGGGTATGGGAGTTGGGGAAGGCTTGCACAAATTTTCCATGCTGGGGCAGAATGCATGGAAATGAGAAGGTGGGAGCTCTGGAGGGGAAAAGGAAGGCTTGCACGAGGCTTCCCCCTCTCCAAAAGTCCCCTCTATTTTGCATTGGAACAGGAAGGGGGGACTGTGGAAGGGAATGGGAGGGGGAGCAGGGGGGAGTTATTTGTGAGTTTTTCACTTTAGCAAGGGTTCTGTGCCCCAAACCCTCGTGAAAGTGGAGGGGCCACTGTACTACACTCTGATAATTCCCCCCTTATTTTTTTCCTAAGAAATTATAATTGTGTTTCTGAAGATGGATTTTCTACAGTCTTGCTGTATTTCTAGTTGAGAACACAGATGTAAAAAAGAAACGACAATAAGCTTGAAAGTACCTGTGAGAAATATCTATGATGTTGTTGTTGTGTGCCTTTAAGTTGTTTCCAATTTATGATGATCCTAAGGTGAACCCATCACAGGGTTTTCTGGGGCTGAGAGTGATGATGTACTCAAGGTCACCTAGTGGGTTTCATAGCTCAGTGGGGAATTGAACCCTGCTTTCCAGGGTCATAGTCCAACGCTCAAACCTCAACACCCCACTAGCTCTCATTCATAATAATTGTAGGGGTTTTTTTTATGCCTCAGATGTTGATAATGGGATGAGCAGAGTGACATTACTATATGGTGATATGAATAGAAAGGGCACATTGGAATCTCTGGTCAGAATGTTTTAAGTGTGCATGAAGGATCGAAATCTATCCTGGGTAATTATTTGGGTCATCAGACTCCAAAACATAAGCGTGCTAATACAGTGTAAGAGCATTAAGCACAGGGGACAAGTTGTCAGGAGGGAAAAAAACATTTTAAGTCGTACGTAATGTAGTGAAGACATTTAAAAGTTCAACTTCCTTTAGGCTGTGCAGTGAAGGACTTAGAGTTCGAAATTCTATTGGGAATCAACAGACATCTGCATTACAATACACTGTTTCTTGTAGTTTCATGCACCAAGGGACCCACAGAATCTGGCAGGAAGCTTTGCACTTTTCAGCTGTCTCCACTGCATTTTGGTCATAAAGGCAATCACATAGTCTGGTAATTGCATAGGACTAGGAAACAATGTCAGCTTCTGGAAGCAGATGGGTTGAGAATCAAAAGGGGCATGTAATTGGTCCACAACCATTTTGCTCTTTGTTGTGTTTTTCTCATTAATTCTGCCAAGATTATTTCTGCATAGCAACAATTTTTTCCTGAACTGTTGAAGGACGGGTTTGTTAATATAGTGAACAAGTATGCCCAACATGGAATCATTTAAGAGGAAAACTACAGTCCAACAAGTGAGTGCAAACATCAATTCCCTTTGAAAATATGCATGTTTTCAACTGATTTCAATTAGGGCTCTCATGTTTTTACATGTACAAATATTTCATGTGGTGGGATTTCCTTCATTATTGTTGGAATCTGCTTTCCTTTTTCTTGACTGTTCATGTGAGAAATACACTACATGAAGGAAAGTATTTGTTCTTGTTTTGAATACAAACACTGCAGTTTTTGTGTTAACTCTGAGTTCAGATAGTATGTAATCTATTAGTTCCAGTGGACAGCTCAACCAGTAATACTCTGTTACATGTATCTAATATGGTATCTGCTGAGTGTCCTTCCTTTAAGTGGGATAACTTTTCTGTTTGTGCAAATAACTGAAGGACCTGAAATGTTTGGTTCCTTGATTATTTTAGCATTAGTAGGACCTTGATCATTTTGCTTGTGGTCACCAGTCTCAAAAGATAATTATAAATAAGTGGTATTTGCTCACAACCTTTTAGAATCTAAAGATCTGGTGCTATATGTTTGGATCTTCTGAAAAGAGAAGATAGAGACCTGGTGAGACTTTCTAACCACCTTCAGCATTTCATATTCCAGTTTCTCTAATAATTACAGCTTTTTACCCTACCACTCCTTTCTGCAGCTTTGTGTCCCCTATACCCATTCTCATTCACTCTTCCTTGGCCAATTTCTCTTACACTTTGTACCATTCCTCCTGTTCTGAGAGGCTTACTGTGTCCCACTACTTTTTCCTAACTGCATTTCTTCTTTCCTTATGGTAGTTTCTTACATCCTTACTTCCTGTCTACATTTCATTTTGTTCTCTCTCATACTGTAGTGTATGGATGGACAATAATTTCATTTCTATTGCTGTTCTTCCTGAAATTGCTTATATTGCTCCTCCTGAATGAGGCAAGGGGCACCTTACTGCAAAAATCCACACATTTATGAATCTTGCCACATGTCTCAGGAAAATCAAACATACAGAAAATAATGCAATACATTTAAAATGTGAATGGCTTAAAAATGTCTGCAGTTACAAAGTAGGCACAGATGCATTTTAGTCCATGGGAAAAGGATCCTGGGAAGACAGTATTATATAGCGGATAGAGTGCTAAACCTGGAACAGGAAGGCCAAGATTTGAATATCCTCTCAACTGGGCAAATTACTGGACTGTTTCGAACTAGACATTCTCTGTTTAGCTTAGCCTACTTCATAGTGTGAGAACAAAGTGTGAGAATCCCTCACATAAGCTGTGCCTATTTCCTAGGAGGAAGGGCAGAATAAAGCACCTTCACTGCCATCATCCAAAGTGAGGTTTGGAAATCTGTAAAATCTGAATTCCAGACTACTTGTTTTTGAGTGTTTAAGGTACCAACTGTACCATACAACAGATAAAGCCCTGTTTCCCTTATTTCTTTTTAACATTTGCACCATTTAAGATTCCAGGTCAGTTCTGGGGTACAGATGCCCCATTTCAGGGTGTTCTGTCCACTTCAAATGAAACATGACGGTTTTCTGTATGAATGTGGAGGGAAATGGTTTTTAAACCTGAGAAGGGAGTAGTCTCTTGAGACTTTTCTGCTATCACCTGTATGATTTTTGATTTCATCTTTTGTGAGTTAAAAAAATGTGACCAAACCTTTAGCTTGTGCAAGTTCCTTTTTGGCAAGTTGTGGTTGTTCTAGGCCAAGGATACAGTCAGCACTTTCAGATTTCTATTCTGTTTGAAAAATGCAATCTTGTAGAATGTGTGACTTCTGTTAAATAGACCAGGATAAATGTCTTTAATGAAATTTGTTAAAATTGTGTGGGAGGGTACATTATTACAGAATGAGGCAACAGCTGAAATTTCTAAGTTATTAATCCATTTTGTTCCTCAAGGCTGGTGACAACTTCCAGTCACAGAGAGTGTTTTCATGCAAAAGAGGACCAATGGGATCAGAGCTGCTAGAGCCAACAGTCTATTTAGTGGCATGCTGGTAGATCAGATCCTGTAGAATGATCGTGCTCAGGTTGAAGTATTAATATAAACCATATAAAATTATATTAGAAGAAGATTGCACTTGTATGGCTAGTCTTATGCTTATATGGCTATTAGCATGACATTTTAAAGGGCAATGTTTACTAAGTTTTCATCTTCAGACACAAAACGCAATACAGAATTACCTGGCAAAATGTACCAAACTCCTTTCCAGCATCTAAACTGTGATGAAAGACTGTATGATTATTTCTCTAGAGCCTAGATGTATCATATCATTTATTTAAAGGGAGCGCTGATATATATTATAAAGAAAAATGCTGACCTAGTTAGTAAGGCTGAAACCATTCATTAATTAGAAGTCATAATTGCAATTACATGGCAAAATTAATTTATCAAGAAAATAATCCTATCAGTTTTCCTTTCTGTAAAAATAGAGGGTTTTTTTTTTAAGCAATGAAGATACCTCAAGGCTGATACTCTGATGATACTGCAAGAAGGCTAAATGAAATAGGTCGGATACATTTTCAAGGTCTGAGGCTCCCAGACACTAAGAGTTTCTTTATTGTATGAGTTTAGTCTCTAAATAAATACAGGTGAAATGAAATGGGAAGGCATGAATACATGAATGGAAGGAGATGCCAATATTTTTTTGGGGGGGGGGGTAATGAAGATAATATGAGAAAATCATTTATAGCATAATGCATATAATACAGCAAATATGCTACAGCATATGAAGCTTGAAATGCTTTTTACACCCGCAGGCTATTTAGGCTTCCTTGATATTCAAATCTTAATGTACATTAAATGGAATTTAAGGAGGTCCACCTTGCTGGACCTCAGGCAGACTTGGAAAAGCAGTTCCTTACGGATATAAGAGTATACTGTATATATTTTCAGAGATGTTATAGCCATGAAATATAGCCCTTTGATGACATCACAACTGTGAAATATGACTTTATTTTGTTCATTGGTGGTCAGAATTTTGCCTTCTAACTGTTGCTCTTACTAAAGCTCATGATATTGAATTACTGAGATAAGTGCAATATACTAATATGTATAACCATTTTTTACTGTGGTTATAAGATCTCAGTGAATTGATACATCATCATCATCTCATTCATCATTACAATGCAATTACTAGTACTACTAACATTTTAGAAGTGATTTGAAACTTGCACCTAGGGATGTGAATTATGCAAGTTGTTATAGTCACTAAAAAGCCTCAAGTTCAAAACTATATATATGTGTGTGTGTGTGTGTGTGTGTGTGAGAGAGAGAGAGAGAGAGAGAGGGAGTTTAAGGTATAACATCTAAATAGAAATGATAGCCATGCTTTTAGAATCAGAGACTGCTCTTGACTTTCTTCAGTATGAATATAAAAAGCTCCATATGATTTCTTACCTTTATTATCTTCTAAATGTGTGTGTTTTTGTAAAGCAGGGCTACTAAATTTCTTACTCTTTACTGTATGATGTAAAAACTCATAGAATTTATTATGCTTCTCTTACCATCAGTTCATTTGTAATTTTTATACTCATCTTGATGGTTCTTGTTTTGTTTCTCTCTCTATTTGTCTGCATTTCCCTTTTCTGTTTCTTTTGTTTGCTACAGTTTATCACATCATATATTCCTAGAACTCTTACTCAGCCCTCAGTATTTGTTTGTTTCTCATACCTTTCAAATTTTAATGTATTTAAAATATAATTTGTGTTGAGAACTTGTGAGAAATTGGTGCTAGTGATGATACATTTGTACTTAGTTGTCTCTATTTTCCAAGCATAGAACATCTTGTAATGTTGTTTTGGAGTGTATGTTAATATAAATATGTGCACGGACAGTATAAGAGCTCACAGAAGGCATGTTAATATATGAAATCCTTTGTTTAATAAGAAACATATACCAAAATTAATTTTATAAACTGTATAGCAGTTCAGAGCAAACTGCAGAATATACTCATGTTATATTTGTATCTCATCAAAAGGTAGCAAATGCTCAAGACCTTTTTGCAGTTTTCAATTTGAAAGAAAATGATTTCATTAAAAAAAGGGAGCCATCAGTCTGGGTGCTGGAGAATGCTGGAGCCTGATGAAACCAGCTGAAGAGACAAACTGAGTGTACAGATGCAGATTAGGCTTCAGAAGATGAGGGTGTAAAAGGGATTTAATGGTAGGATGGATTATAGAAATCCTTGTAACAATGTTAAATAATTATAGTTCCAGCCGAGATCAAAGCAGTGCTGATTGAACCCCCTCAAGCTGTTAACACAGAGTATCTTGAAGAGAAGAGGGGGGAGCCCTCAGAGATTGGTCAGCCTATACTGACAGTGTCCTCTGATCTATAGAAGTTCAGGCTGTACTGAAGGTACAAGTTGTGGGGAGGGAAAGATAGAAAAGAAGGACTTGTCGGTATGACTAGTATTTATTATATGCAGCTTTCTTGAGAGGATATTAGAATTAGCTTCGGTGGCTACATGCATACTTGATGATGATTGTATAAATTTACCTTTCAGTGCATGGGGCGGGAAACGATGGGGGCATTACCTTGTTACACAAAACCTTGGTCTTCGAAACATGGCCATGGAAATAAACTGAACTCCTCCCTGTGATTTGTGATGTAGCCCAGATATGTATGGCTCAGTTTCCTTAGTAATAATAACCACTCATGATTACTTGGGAATGTTACTTTCAGGCAATTGAAGGAAGCCTATATTTATTAATTGAATTTTTGAAGTGTTTTTCTGTCCACCAGGGGACAAAATAAAATCACAATATAATAAAATCACAATTTAAAAGCAAAACATTAAAAGACAAAACAGTCTTTAAAAACAATTTTAAAAGCCAGCATTCTTGACAAATTGTGCTTGTCAGAAGCTTGGTACAGTTGGCGCCAGCCAGACTTTCCCTAGCAGGAAGTTCCTCAATGAAGCTGCTGCTACAGAAAAACATCTCTCTGGTCTGTCACCAATCTCACCTCTCACAGAGGTGGGACATGTAATAGGACCTCCAATGAAGATATCTGGGCAAGAGGAGAAGGACTATCAGCTATTCTGCTCCCTGCCACTTAGGCTTTCTAGGTCACTGCTAGCACATTCAATATGGCTCAGAAACGTTAGATCAGTCCTGATCGTTCAGGACCAGTGATATTAAAATGTACATGCCATAAGAGTCTGATCATATTTCTTTTCAGTAACAATAGTTCTGTTTGGCCATTCTTAATTCCCCAAATGATTTAGAACTGAATGAGGAAGAGTGGGAAAAGCACATTACCTTTCCCTCTCTTTCACTATCCTCCTCTTTATCTCTTTTCACAAATTGTACCATCCACAAATTAGAAGTCAAACATGCAGTTTGGGAACCTACATAAGAAGAGGGTTGCAACTTTTGCTTCAGGGTTCTAAGTCATGTGAGGAGCTGTGCAAAGAGAATAGTATCCCTGTTGCAAACATGATTCTGCTTATATAGGCAGTTTAATACTATTTTGTGTGTGCGTATTTTTAAAAATCTCAACCAGTTTTTACCTGTAATTCATGTAAGTTGTTTTGTGAAAGAGTTGAGGTATATGTAAAGCAAGAGCCAGCATGAGGTAGTGCATTGAGTGTTGAATTAGGATTCCTGAATCCCCACTTGCCCATGGAAATCCACTGTCTTGTTCATGTCACACTCTCTCAGTCTCAGAAGAAGGCAATGGCAATCCACTTCTGAACAAATTAATACTATGGGAACGGTATCCCATGATAGGTTTGCTCTAATGTTGCCATAAGTCAGAAATCACTTGAAGACAACTCAATAGCAATATATAAAGCAAGAATGAGCAAAATGGAGCCTATGGGCTCATGTGGCTCCAGGAACATTTTTGTGACCTCCAGGTTCCTCAAGGTGCAATTATTTTGCCAAAGATTGTTTAGCTTTTTTTTTTGTCCCTCAAACTGCCCACAAGACAGTTTGGAGCATTTTGCCATATTTTGGGGCCTTTGGGTTGTGTTAGTCCCAATACAACAAGTGAAAAAGAAGTGGCTTCTGGTCATCTCCTGTTGTTAAGAAACACTTTCCTAGCCATAAAATGACCTAATGGAGCCTAAAAACATGGAAAAATCTCAAATTTACCATGGTTTGGGAACATTTTGTGGCAAAAAGTTGTTTTTTTTTATTGCCCATGTATTCAGCCCCCCAAGATCTCCTGGAGAGCTGATATGACCCGCTAGTCCCTCACAAGTTGCACACTCCTGGTATAAAGGAATAAGTTATCATTTGTCCTCCAGTTTCCGTGGGATGACAGAGGACAGAGCTAGAAGAATCACCCCACTTTTTCTTATATTGTACTAAACATGTGGGGGATTATAATTCCCAAGCAGGATTTACTTTAAAATTATATCCCCAATCTTAGTTTCAAATCAGGTGAAAACATTCACCTCTTATTTTTGGACAGAGCAGTTTGATGGTTGCCGCAAACAGCATCACTTGATTATATACCTGCTTTGGATATTTGAGGCGCTGTTAAATAATAATGTTTAATATAATGGTGGTGGTAGGGATGGTGGTTATGGTTATGATTATACTCTGTCTCAATATACCCACTTGTTTGTCTCCTAGTATTATAAATATTTTAGTTCTTGTTCGTTCTTTTTTTTAAAAAAAATTATTTTTAGCTTTTTTAATAAAAAGGACCCTTTTGTCTTCATTTGTTTGGTTCTTGTTCATTCTAGTAGGCATAAACTTTATTATTACCTCTTTTTCCATCTTCTTTCATCCTTCTATCTTTAGCCATTATTTTGTGGTGCCGCCTTACTATTGCTAAGGAGGGAACTCTTTCTTGGACAAGACAGCTTTAGGATGGATTGTAACTATGTCATAACTTCCTTACCATTTGTTATAGAGATATCACATGTTGACCTGTCTCTACCCTAGGGATGTAAAGAATATGTGCAATTTTTCAGTTCTTCAGTGTGGAAGCATGTCCCTACACGTCAAGATATACTGTCAGAATACATCTTAATTTCTTACAGATTCATCTCTTTCTGTGGCACTCAAAAGGCCAGTGTTTTCCATCAGAAAGAGATGTATCTCATGAAAAAAAGCTTTAAGAAAATTTTGCAAAAATGAAATCTATTTTTTAAAAAATGATGAATGTGCAAAAACTCTTGTAATCTTAACCTGTAAGGAGAATGAAATAAAAGATTGATATGCCTACTTCATACTGTTCCTTTTAGCACCTCACCTTGACCTGTGGCCCCTTTAACACTACACAATTATGGTCCAGAATTCCACTTTAACTGACATAGTTGCATCCTGTGGAATCTAGGGATTTGAAGTTTAGGGGAGGAATATTTAGAATTTACTGCTGGAGAGCTGTGGTGCCTCACCAAACTACAAAAACCAGGATTTCATAGGCTGTAGCTGTGGTAATTAAAGCAGAATTATGGTGTTATAATGGTGTAGCATGAATGGGCCCTATCTCTACACTCCACATCTAACTTTTGATACTCCGTCATCTCCTGGTCTTCTGTAACTTCATTTTCAACCATTTAGGTATTTTTACTCTGTATTTCTCCTGAGCCTTGTTAAATGCCATTACAGGAGGTAGATGCTTTCTCCTTCCACTGAGGTCTATGTGTGTCGAATTTCTCTCTGCTGTGTAGCAGTCAAAGGCTTAGATGGATCCTGAAGGCAAACCGTTATGGGCACTCAGACATCTTAGGAAAACAGCATTCATTTAAAAATGTCTTTAGCACACAATGTTTTGAAAATAAGATAGCAACAGTAAAGTATGTGTATACAACGAGGAGTAAAATGAAAGAACTTTCTAATGCTTTAATCCAGAGAACAGTAATGAGTGAGAGACCTTTTGTATCTACAGAGCACTCCTTTCTTCCTGTGCTTTTCTATTAAATATCTGTGGAAGAAGCTGACATTTGTAAGCATTGTGTAATGTGCATATAGATCTTCCTTTTTGGAAGTGAGTGATGTAGCCCAGAGATTGGAATCAAGAGGCTTATGAGATGCATGTGACTTTAAATCCATTTGTACAAAACCTAGAAACCTCTGTTACTGACATGTTTTTTTTGAGATTTCAGGTTTTTTTCCAGAATTCTTCTGAAATTTTTCAGACATTTCAGAATTTTCTGAGCTTTCTGATGCTCCAGGAATAGCAGTTCTCTAAAGCAAGGTTCTGAGCCTTGCTGTGGTCTGTGCAGGTGAGGTGGAGTTCTGCTGTTTTGTTATCCAGAGTGAACTTCTGATCACTTCTGTTTTTGAAAAAAAGATTCAGAGAACCTTATCTTTTAAAGAGAATGTGTGGCTTATGGATCTCTAAGATACAAAATTGGTCCTCAGGCCCCTAGAGCTTGTTTTTCTTGCATGTAGCCTTTACATGCAAGAGCATTGTTTACATTATCTTTCTTACATGCAGTATCTTTGTAAACCACCCAGATTTATAATTGAAAAGGCAACGTATAGAAATAAATGTGTACCTGAGCCCATGGGCTAGGCTGCAGTGACATGAAACTCATTTCTTTCTGTTTACATGAAATAATATATTCATTCCAAGTTATATCCTATGGTCATGAAAATGTTGGCACATTAGACAGATTAGTTGTGGCTTTCTAGATATAGGCAAGTAATTCTTGCATGACCTTCATGTATCAAGGGGAGGTCTAACAGTATTTCAGTAAAATGTATGGATTATCTAGAATTAATCTTGTTCTCAACTGCGGCCAGTGTCTCTTAATAGTAAAGCCACACATGATTTGGAGCTTGTGACTAGTCCTTGCATGGTTACTCTTCTTTTTACTGAACAGTAGCTGCAAAAGTCCCAAATCCAGATTACTCTCCTCAGTCTCAAATGCTGGAATGATATAATTAACATCACACCTAGTTTGGCCCTAAATTAACTTATTATAACAGTGATAGTTCTTAAAATGTTTGATACATTGTTTTTAAGATTAGTTACCCTCTTGGGATATGAAACAATGGGATAACTTTGCTGCAAATATTTATGCCAATATCCAACAGTCTGTTTGAATCCCACTGAATCCCACTGAAAATAAAAGAATGTGCGTGTATGCAAATAAAACGTGAACTGCATATAATGTTCCTGATTTATTTAAAATCATTGACTAAAAGTACTTCATCTTTTACTGATGCAATAAAGTAACTTTACAGTTAGTAACATATAACTTACAGGACTGACAAATTTGGCGCTTAAAAATATTTAGGTTAAAAAAAACCCTGTCACTTCCAGTAAGTCACTTTTAGAGAGTAATCACTTTAATTCTCCACCTCTAATTTTATCTCCATGAGACAAACTCTCAGACTAGAGTACCTTAACCTCCTGTGAAGAATTTCACTGCGGTTTGTTGTTGTAATTTTCAAGGAGGGTGACAGCACATTGGCTCAGTTTACATGTTATTATGCTTGGCCTAGGACTTAGGGAACACTTCCATGCTGTTTTTCTAATATTTTCTTACACAGGTGTTAAGTATGACTGTTAATGAAGGCAGTCTAAACATGAATATTACTTTATGTAAGATTCTCTGCTAAGCTACAAAGAGATGGGGAAATTATTGAAGATGTTTTTATAAGCTGTAAAATCACCTTCCAGCTGAGGCTTAGAATGATAAAAATGATGAAAAATGTTTACCATTGCACACACATATAATCTTGAGTCCATCATTGAACAGGAAAAAAAAATCTCTGGTTTAAGTATAATGGTGCTGATTACTGCAGCATTTGCTGATTTTACAGTGAATAAAATTTGGAAAACAATAAAGGGATTGGAAGCAATAGAAAACACCTGCCCCAAGCTGGTCTCCAGCTACTACTTCTATGCCCTTGATCTTCAGTTAGATTACAAGTGATAGGGATGTAATCTAAAAGAACAAGGTTATCTACAAATGTTAAATATTTTTTTGTAATGCAGATTAATACATTATAATACATTGAACTGAAAGGGGTAATCACTGAACATACCCACATCAAATGCCACAAAGAAGTGTTATTTTGCATTACACTTTCATTAGATATAATGGAATTTGACAATTTCTCTCTAAAAAGATGAAATGGTGCCCAGTATACTGAAAAACAAAATATAATTTTAGATCTAAAAATATTTTAGACAGTTTTCCATTGGTTGATTTGCATGGGACAAGTCTTTATTCTGCTCAATTCTAGCTTCATTAATAACCAATTTAGTGATTCCAAACAAACTCTTATAAACTAGACTTGTTTTCAATTTCTTTGAGGATATAGTTAAGGTTTCCGACATACTAGAGGTGGCTGAGATACTCAGAGCTGATGGTTCATATATAGACACAAAACATATTGCAGTTGTAAATATTGCCAGCAGTGTGCCTAAGAGTAGCTGATGAGTGCATTGTACAGAATGACAAAACTTCTTGGTCGATCCAAGTCCTACTGTCAAGCCATTTCTTCTGTATTATACAGGATTGTCTTACACTCTTCAGTATTTACATTGTGTAAATACTGCTTGGAAGTTCTTTCAAAATTAAAATGGGTTGTTTCCTTGCTTCTCTATTAAATAATAAACCTCAAATCATAATATTTGTTTTTGTCTTCCTTTAAGTTGTTTGTAACCTACCACAACATTTTCTTGGCAAGATTGATTCAAAGGAGGTTGGCCTTGCCTTTGTTTGAGGCTGACAGTGTGACTTGCCCAGAGTCACCCAGTGGCTTTCCATCATGGAGCAAGAATTTGAACTCTATTCCATGCAAATGAATAGATTAAAATATATTAAAAATGAAGAGTAGGCTTTAGTGACTTGAGAGCCACATTTTTGATATATATTGGTTTGGGAAATAAAAGTGTTTAAGATCTATGTGAAAAAAATGTGGGCAATAATGATGTTTTTATAGAACTTTGGCAGTGAAACTGTCTAATCTTTTAAGTGTTCAGAAGTGTACAGAATTCATTTTTTAAATGATGAAATACAAATAATTTTTCCACAGAGCATACATCATATTTGTATGTGTGTGAACTTTAAACGGAGAATTAATTGCTGCTTAAGGCTGCAAACCCAAATAGTCATAGTGTTAGTGGTTGAGAACTATGCATGCATCCATGAGTTTTGAAGTTTTTGCTCTCACTGGCAAACTGAGTGAAAAGGGGCTTTCCCCATTTTACCCTCCCAGGGAATGAGGTAAACATGTCAGCATTTAATTTTTTTCCTGCTGCATGCTCACTTTTATTCCATTTGTACTATGGCTCTCAGATACATTTTTAAAAATTTTTTTTAAATAATAAAATACATTTTCTATCAGTCCTCTACTCCGAAGTAAGTATTGATGTTACAGCAAAGGCTGTTGATGTGATTAACAAGAAGAAATAATGTAAAAAGAGAGAGAAAGAGAGAGAGAGAGAAACCCAGGTCTTTCAAAGCAAAGAGAATTATAAGAATTTGATTCCCTATAAGTGTGTAGAATCTAATAATAGGATTTACAGGTAGTCTAATGAGGCCTTACATAAAGAACATATGTAATTTAATTATTTATTACTTTGGGAATTACATACAAACAACCTTTTACAAATGTGAACATCCTGAGGGATATCTTTGCAGCTTTTACATCTCCATGAAGTCGTTTTCAGTTGAAACAAAAACACAGGACAGATCTTGAAATTAAAGCAATAAATTGGTTTCGATGCTGAATTACTGATAAATATGGGTTTTAAAGAACTCAAAATAGGTAAAGGACCAGGAGTAGAGTAAACCTGTGGTCTTTAGATCTGGGGCCTGTGTTCCATCTGCAACATGGAACTCAATTTCAGTGGTTTAGCTTTTTAAAATTATATTGTTTCTCTTGAGGGTAAATAAGTTATATACTCAATCTGATCATTCAGAAAATTATACAGAAGCAGACTTCCAGGAAGGCTTAGGGAAAAAAAAAAGTTAAAAATGACAGATTTTGGATCACTTCATTAAAAACAGAAGAGAAAATTGGCAGTATAAAACAAGATGCTTGCCACTTTCATTTTAGTAAAAAGCACCAAAGCCTTCTTTTGTTCAGCTAGAGAAACAGTGTGTAGCATTTGCAGGCACAGATATTTAGAGACTGCAATGATTCAAAAATGGGCCTCTTTGTTAAATGAAATGTTTCTACATTGTCCTAACATCCAAAGATATCAGGACAGTATACAGTCAATAAAAACTTAAAAGCAATTGTAATGCAGTTTTGCCATTTTTTTTTAAAGAACAGCATAATTAAATAATAAAGGAAAAAAAGACAGCAAAACTCATAATCCAATCAGCCAAAATAATCACTGATCACTGATTGGTAAAAGCTTGGATGAAAAGCCATATATTTATTGCCAACGTGAGGCCTCCCTGGCTGCTAAAAAGCAGTTGTTGCTTTTCTAGGTATTTTCCTTAAAAGTCAGTAAGAAAAGTTAGCTTTTTCCACTCAGCTCTGAGTCACGTGGAATCTTAATTAATATATTTAAGAATTAATGAAATGACTACTGCAGATTACCAAAACTCATCTCAGATCAGCTCATGATGACCCACCAATCAAAGCTAGTTTAGACAGAAGCTATATAACCGCTGTTATGGCATCCACAGAGTATTCAGTGCAGACTACTTTTTTGTCTGTTGTATGCTATGTCATTATGCTGGCATCATTTTCTCTCAGATCTTTTTCATTATTTGCACAAGTCATTGTACAGTGACATTTGCTTTTCTGTCCATGCACCAAACTGTATGATACAAAGTCTGCTTTTTGCTATCACATAAAGGGTCTTTTTTAGATCTGTACATGCTGTTCTTTGTCATCAGAAACCTCTCATGAAGTAAAAAAGCTAGAAAGTGAGGTATCCAGTGAGCAGAACAAAGGGAAGAACAGTAGATTGGAAAAGGCTCCTTCCTTCTCCCTCTAGTTCCTTTGGTGATCCGTGATGATTTGCTATGATTGGTAGGGTTCTTTGTAGTCTGCTCTCCTTCACTGAGAAGCTAGTGGTTGAACAGAGAAGGGATGAGTCAGCCTATTGATTATACTTCTTCATTTTTGTCCTGTGTGGTTGCTACTGCTTTATTCCATATGTGGAACCTCTGCTTGCAGTTTCTTAGAAGAACATGTAGGGCTGTGACACTAAAGACATGGGGCTATCTCAGCATAAGTAGATTTAGAAAGATATTTGAAATAGGCTTGTATTGAAGTTATGTCTAATAAGTAACTAAACATTGCTGCAGTAACATCTGTGGACTGCTTCCTAATAAAAGCTTTTTAGGGGTAAACAAAGTGATAAATTGTAATTCTCTGAAGCTCAAACAACAGTTTTGATGGCTATATTATCACTAACTTCACCTATAAAACAGCTCACATCTGGAAGAAAAAGATGACTTTTTTTTGTAGATTCCTAACTTTGCTTATAAGAAGCTCCGATAGTTCTTTTTGTGTAGGTCGCTTTAAAGTGGTATATCCACAACTGTGAAGAATATTCTTGAGGAGCATGGAAGTGACAAGTTGTGGTAGACAATGAACAGCTAGACTACGCTTGCTGAAGAAAGATCTAGAAGACCTCTGGAAACCAAAATTCTAGCCAGTTCTCATTGAAGAAACCAGCTTTTAAAACTAATAACATAGCCAGCTGTTTTTAAGTATCTAATCTCCTTTTCTGGCCGAGAATGTGTTCATTTAGTAGCTTTATATCCATTTGGACAGAACTGAATTCCTAGATTCCATTACTCTAGTAACCCTAATGACTTAGATATATTGACCTCTTGCCTCTATATTACTTTATATACTTGGAAATTGGCAGGAGAAATTGTAATCTGCTTCTTCTTTTAGACTTTGGTATTACTTATTGTGGTACGTTGGTTATACAATTGCAAGTCCTAGTGTATTTTAAATATGATTTGACTATAAAGTACTGATGATCTGCCTACTCTTGAGTGTTAATTACTTTTGCTTCTTGTAATCTAAGAGAGCAAGAGGTGAAGATTTAATTGTGAATCACCAAAGCTGGTTTGCAGTGGCCAAGGAAGATGGTGGCAATAGCTTTTTCTAACTCTTTTCATCCTGTTCCTCTTTTTTCTTCCTTTCCTCCCACTGGGCACAGTGGAAGGAATTAATTGTACCAGCTGCAGGTCTGGTGAAATTTAGGACCCATGAGGTAGGTATGCCTAGGAGTGAGGATTCAGCCAATGTGCAGGCTTCTTTCTTATGTCCCAACATCCCCTGTTCTGCAGTCCATTATTGCTGAAACACAGCAAGCAGAACAGTGACAGTGATGAAGTTTTATGCCATTGCCACAAGGAGAATGCTGGCAATGCATCTCACTCCTTGCCTGTGAAGAGGAAGGCCTTCAACCTCCAGCAATTTCTATTCCCTTAGTTTTTCCCCTAGTGGTTGATTGTCAATTTCTGGATGGCTTTTGTCTGTAATCACTCAAATATTTGTCTTATTCTTCCAGTTCTGTGATCATAGAACAATGGGCATGGCTCTGTCAATATCTGAGGTGATATTGGCTGTTCAATCCTTATTAATCTCATCTTGACCCTACAATTTATTCATTTTAAAGATACTGGTGAAAATTCAAAATACAGTAATGAAATAATCAACAATAACATGTATGAATTTAAATTTGTGCTGATCTCAAAGTACTGTATGTACAGCTTCATTGCTGATTAATACTTTCATAATGCAGTAAATTGATTTCATTTATCGTTCTAAATAATGATTTGCGATAATAAGTTGTAGTTTTGTATCAGAAGATTTTCGGCATGAATTGTTGTGGAATATGCAAATTCATCTGATGACCAGTTCACGTGAGGCATACACAAGTGATATATAATATTGTTGTATTCTGCCATTGTTTATCTCATTATTTCCATGATTTGTTTGCTATGCTTCCCCACATATTCCGGTTTAAAACAGCTTCCTTACATTAAACTGAACTAGCCTATAGAATGTCCTGATCTGTTTTCTGCTTCTTTTCACCTCTCGGTCAAAAACTGCATCATTTCCTACTTAGGAGCATACATTAAAATGCACAATAATAATAATAATAGTAATAATAATAAATGTTAATCAAAAACTGCATGTGTCTTTCTGATTGTGCCAGTGTTCTGGTATTCAATTATGCAATTTTCATTGGCATATTAATCATCTTTTCAACAAACAAGCCGGCGTTAATTAAAGCAAACCATGGATAAAGACATGTTGCCGGATCATCATTCCGTTTATCACAGCACACAGGCTGGCCGTTAAGTAAATTCTGGACTGTGAGATGAATTTCAATGTTGGCCTCATCTTTTTTGGTTGGAGTTTGAATGCAACTCATCTAACAACAACAACAGCAACAACAAACTACAGGCTTCAGAAGAGAGAGATGAATTTATTTGTAATTAATGGCAAAAGAAGAAAGACAAATAATTGTATGCCACTAATGAGAAGTAAGGTGTTTGGAACCCAGTCATTCCTGAAGATTCTCTCTGCTTCCATCCCCAAATAAAGCACCTGCATGGTAGAATCAGGGGTATACAGAGATGCACATCCATTTGTATTGTTCCATGGAAGCAGACATAATAAACTTAGGTAAACCAAATGTTTTTATTTAGGAAAAAAAAATAACCTAACTGTTGGTTTCAGTCTTCTGTATAGGACAGTATCTAGAAAGCTCACCCTTTTTTCCAGAAAGCCCCTGTCTCCATAGCCTCGCTGTTATTTTGCCTTTACTTTCTAAAATGTGAAACTTAGTTGGAGTTGCTTCAGTTTTTATCTATTTCTGTTTCCCTTACTGCATATTCATCTCTGGCATGTTTTCATGTTGTCTGGATGTCATAGTGTGCATGGGGGCAAACACCTTCTCTGGATGTATTGTTCAACACTATTTATTGCAGGAGCCAAGGTCATTATGTTGTATCTTTTCTTATTTGCAAAGGAAGCCACCACTAATGGTCACTGTTGCTGATAAATGGTATAGTTCATTAAAAGTAATGTGAAATTTTGTATAGGATTCTGTAAAGTCTGGTAAAGATTTAGATTTGTCCTAGGCCCAAGATTTCTCATGATAGTGGAGAAGGTATGAGCGTGTCAATGGGAAGACTACCTATTACCTCAGTGTGATTGAAAATGTGAATCAACTCCCCTCCGGGGAAGGCACTAAAAATAAAATAAAGATATCAGACTCTCTCAAGCTTTAAATACAATATCCTTTATGGATGTCAAATGGTATGAAATTGGAATGTTTCAGTGATGATATTTGTAAATATTAAAATGACCTGTTTTAGTTTTGCAGATCTTAGATTCTTTAGAAAGAAAGGTTAAGTTAACCTGAATTCTTGAAGAGGGCCTGCAACTGTAAGATCTGTTAACGTATGACACTGTGAGCCATGGGCACATTTTGGAAAATGTTATTAAACAAATGAAATAATATGCAGCGGCCACAGCAATACTTACAGTTCATCTTTACTTCATATATTTATTTGTCCTCTACTTTCATCAAAAAGAAAGTAAGAGTTCTAGTCTCTTTCTTCTCTTTGTCCCCATCAGTTGATCTCTTGCATCAAATACTCAGTGTTTTGTCTTTATAATAAATCACACCAGACCAACTTAGCCTTCCCTTTTGATAAGGAGCTACCAAATGCACAAACATAAGATAGAGGATAACAAACTAGGCTGTAGAATAGGCAGGAAGAATTTAGAGATAACAAAAAAATGCATATAAGACTGAAGAAGAATCACTAATGCAATTCTGTGGCTTGTAAGGCTATTGTGTTTATATTTTCTGACCAAAAGCATTGTTTGCAAGTATCATGAAAAAGTAATTTTACTCTGAAGAGTATTGATATCCCCAGAGTTGGGGTTTACTTGTTCACATCACTGGCATTATATGGTGGCCATTCTGCTCTGATTAGATTCCAGACCATTGCAACAATATTTGGCTTACTAAAGTTGGGGGTGGGCGATTGGATCATGTAAAAAATTCTCCCTGAGGTAGAATTTTACCTTCAGTCTACATAGTCCACTATTCTGAAAATCAATGAACGGTTAAAAGAAATAGCAAAGTCTTCTTCCCCACTCACACTGGCTTGTCCTATCAGTAAGTAATTTTTGTTTTCCTGTGTATTTCTGCTCATTTTGCTACAGCTCTGAGAGTTTTCTGTGAGTTATGCTGGCACTCCTGATCATATTCGAAACCTGCTGATGTCCTTCCTAAAACTTGTTAGTGTTTTTTAACTTGTTCATAAATGATCTGGGCTTACGGTAAAGAGTAACAAAGTGAAGTGGCCAGGTTTCACACTGTATTATTTAGGGTAGTGACAATAGTAACAGTTTTCAAAGAGTGTGAGGAGGATCTCTCCAAACAGAGAAAATGGGCAGTAAAATATCCAGTGAGATTCAGTGAGAACAAATGTAAAGTGATGGCTATTGCAGGGGTGTGTGTGTGTGGAATCCAAATATACTGGGATGGGACTCTGAGCTGGTAGCAACTGGCTAAGGAATTATCTAGGGGGTTGTGGTAGATGTGAAATGAAAATTCTATCCCAGTGTTCTGTTGCTGTAAAAACAAAAGGCAAAATCCATGTTGGGAATAATAAAAAAGGAATAAAAACAAAATTGTCAGTACCGTACTACTCTTATACAGATGCAGGATAAAACTACATTCTGGAAGACTTTGCACAGTTCTGATCCACCACCCCTAAAAATGATAATGTAGAGATGGAAAAGGTGCAGACAGAGGAAGTGAACATGAACAAGGGACCAGAGAAACTCTCGTATGAGGAAGACATGGTTTGGGGCTATTTGGTTTTAAAAAATATGAACATGGGAGAACATGATAATGTATGAAATTATGCATATTATGGAAAATGTATACAGGGAAAAGAAGCCATTGCATGCATGTTGTTTGTGAATCCAATTCTCCCTCTGAGAAGGGAGTTCCAGATCCTGGGGACAGACACTGAGAAGGCCCTCTCCTGTGTTCCCTCCAGATGTACCTGTGAGTTTGATGAGATGGAGAGAAGGGTCTCTCCAGCATATCTCAAAGTCTGGGATGGTTTGTAAAGGTAAATATGGTTCTTCAAATAACCTGGAGCTGGACCTGTACATGTTTACATGCTAGCAAGTCACTTTGAGTTCAGTGTTCCTGCTGGATGGAGAACTGATGGCAATAGAGTGCATTAAATGGTCTGAAAGCAGCACATGGAAATGCCCTTTCGTATGTGCTTACCAGACAAGACTTTTCAGGTAATAGTATCCTTGAGGGCTGCTCCTGTAGATCTTAATGTTCTTGTTTCATAATAAGATAAGTCTTTTAAATACACAGGTCCTGAGTCTCCCATAAGGTGCAATAGGAGGGAAATTGTGTACGAAGGCTCTGAGACTGGTTTACATTTTCCTAACTAATGGTGTGTATCTGAGGAATGGAGAGATTCTTGAGCCTAAGGATTCATAATTTCGTCCTAATTCACTGCTGGCACAGAAGTAGAACACGAGAATTTTCCATGGGGACCAGGGTTTCAGTTGTGAGGGTGCAGGCTGCAACTCTTTTTTCCATCCTTGGTAGTGGAATCGGAAGCATACAAGGGCTCTGTGACATCCTCCCAAGAATATTATTGTAGCCACAATCTTAAACATAATTGGGATAACTAGACACTTTCTAATCCTATTTTAATAATGGCCGCAAAGTCAAACGTAGTTCACGAGGACTTGAATGACTGAACCTTTTGTGTACCATTTTTTATAGCTTCCTCTCTGGTTCATTTCTACTGTTCTAGCATTTTAAAAACACAAAACGTGAAGCCACTGATGAATCTAGATCTACAGTTTCCCAAGGGATCTTTTGTTTCTCATTTGTGAAATGAAATAGCAATTAATCAACCATTATGATTAATAAGTATGCATATAGTTGTCACATTATATAACAGTATCCTTTCATATATCAAAGCCATTTCCATAAATCTGATATGTACCTACAGGGCAAGAGAAATGTCAACTTTGGAAATGCCAGATATGAGAAATACCAGGATGATACACATGAGTGTTCACTACAGTGAATTACTGGAAATTTGAAAGAGAAGGGGATGGAGAGATCTATTCTGCCTCTGATTTAAAGTGATTGTACTTTGATAACAAAGTAGTAGTCCCCAGCATTTTAAAACTTTTCTTTATAACAATCTATATTGCATTGCAAAGCCTGGAAAACCCACAACAACCTATATTGCATTTGTTTGTCAAGCAGGGCTGAGTAAGGTCAAAGTTAATATTGGATACCTTCCATCTTTTTCAGATATGGATGGAGTACATGTCTTGTCTCAGTCACCTTTGGCTATTCTGTTTTCTGAAATCAATATATTATGTCATTAAAATATTAAATACTTCACTGAAGAAAAGACTTGTACCTACAGTATGGAAGAAGATACTGATGCAGCCTGTTTTGAAAACGTATTTATCTTTTTGTTCTTCAAACCTGAGTATTGTTGTGCTGCCAGTGCAATCCTAAATCCAATTGTTAGTCCTCAGTAGAGCATATCCATTGAAACAATTGATGAGTGTTAAGTCAGCACTTGTTAAATCCAAATGATTAAATTTATCTACTGTAGTTGGAACCAGCAACTGAGTTGAAGCCATATTTTTCTTGTTGTTCTACCTTTCTGGTGGGATTGTGTGCTTCTATAAGACAAGAGGTAGTTGATGTTGATGTTGATACGAGCATTGCTGCTTGTAGGGTCTCCCATGTCAGACGAGCTTTTACTGAGAAGCCAAACTAAATGTGCCAAACACACCCCCCAGCAGTATTGGGGGGATAACACTGAGAGAGGACCTCTGAGACAATGGCAGTGACACCATAGCTAACACTTATTAGTGCTGTGCAGAAGGAGGTGTGGTAAACCCCTTTTGAATGTATTTTACCATGAAAAATCTATGATGAGACAATCCAAAATGAAACAAGAGATAGTGCCAGAAGACAATACTCAGGTCAGCTGGCACTCAAAAAACCACTGGGGTAGAGCAGCTAAGTGTAGCTGTGGCTAATGAGACAACTGGAGTCAATACAAAATGACATTCACCTGTTGATGTGCTCAGAGGTGGAAAGAAAGTCCAAAGCTGCACAATACATGTTATAGAAACATTGAATGTAAGAAGTGTGAATCAGGGGAAGCCAGATATAGTAAAACAAGAAATGGAACATATAAACTTTGCAGTACTTGGGATGAGGTAAAATGGACAGGGATGGGACATTTTGAATCAGATAATTACAGTATTTTACTCAGGAAATGAAATTCTAAGAGGAACTGGGGTGGCATTAATAGTGAGAATAAACACAGTAAAAGCAGTCAAAGGAGACAATGAAAAGTCTGACAGAATCATGTCAACAAGACTTTGGGGAAAACCTGTCAATGTAACTATGATCTAAGCTTATGGTCCAACTACAGAGGCAGAAGAAGAAGAAACAGAGAGATCCTGTGCTGGAGTCCAAAAGGAAATTGATCACAACTAAAACAATCCTCAAAAAAAGAAGCACTAGGGATTGCAATAACTACAGGACCACTGAATGAATTTTCTGTTGCAAGCAAGGTGTTGCTCAAAATTCTACCCTCCCCCCACTGAAAAAAGAGACTTTTATTGTATGTGGAGTGGGAAATGCCAGATGTCCAAACTGGGTTCAGGAAAGAAAGAGGCACCAAGGCACTAGTTGCAGAAATACATTGTATAATAGAGTGCATCAGTTTCAGAAGAAAGTCAATCTATTATTTATAGCATATATCAAAGTCTTTGATTGTATAGATCATGAAAAGCTAAGGATCACTCTTAAAAAAATGAGTGTGCCAGAACATTTGATTGTCCTGATGCATAACCTATACTCAGGATAAGAGGCTACCATGAAGAGAGAATATGGAGAAACATTTGGTTTCCATTTGACAAGGAGGTCAAGCAAGGCCTGAGCAGGGCTGTTGATGCAAAGGTGACTTGGAGATGTCTCATTCATAGGGCCACCATAAATTGATGTTGACTTGATGGCAATTAACAACAAACAAACAATTGGGAAATTTTGGATAGAAATGATTACCTAGACCATTTCCGGTTTGGTTTTTGGCTTGGCTTAGGAACGGAAATGTCCTGTTATTTTTAGTGACTAAATTGTAGTGGGTAATAGACAGTAGGACTGAAACACTATTGAGTATCGTAGATCTATCAGTACACTTGATACCACTGAATATGATATTTTTCTGAGTTGTCTCAAGAGGATGTAATTTCACAATATTGTGTTAGGCTAGATCCATTCCATTTTTACAGCTATAACCCAGCTGGTGGTACTGGGGAAGCAATGCTCATTCCCTTGATCAGTGGCCCATGAATAGCCCACCCCACTCCCCACTATTAAAAACCAAAACCACTGAGTGAGATTATTGAGGGATTTGTACTGCGGTATTATCAGTGTGTGGGTGAGCCCTAGCGCTGTCTCATGTTTTCATCTGGTGCTTGGGTGGCAACAGTAGTAAGCTGCTGCCTGACTACTGTGAGAGACTGCGTAGGCCAAACCTATCTGAATCTTTATCCTGCCAAGATGAAAATGCTGTTGTTAACTGAAGTACCTGATTTAGGATTAGATGGATAACTAATTAGATGGATTAGATGGTGGAGTTGTCCCTCCTTTCAAAGATCAGATTTGTAATTTGGGATATTCTGTGGTCCTACGGTCTTGGTCTATGTGCAAGTGGCATCGGTTGTGATGAGTTTTTTCAGCAGCAGCTGGTTCATCAGTGACAACCATTCTTGCTGAAGGAAGGTTTTTGCATAGATGTTCTTTCTCCAAGAGCCAGAGTAGTATAATGATTTGACCATTGGACTACAGTCCTGGAGACTAGAGTTCAGTTCCTCACTCAGCCATGAAAATCCACTCAGTAACTTTGGGTGCCTCACACATCCCTAGAAAACCCCATCATAGGTTTGCCTTAAAGTCACCATAAGGTGAAAATGACTTGGAGGCACACAACAAATTCTTTCCCTAGTTGCCTCCAGATAGGCTACAGTATTGTGATGTTTTTGGTGCTGCCCCTGAAAATCATTTTGCCTTTGGAAAATCCAAAATGCAGTTACAATTGGTGCAAAGTGTGGCAGCTAGATTGCCAGTGGAGAGCTTGGAGTTTGGACTATGTTGTAATTATTTTTGTGGACTTGCACGAACTGTCAGTTTTTTCCAGTTTTAGTTGAAACTGTTGGTGTTAACCTTTAGAGCTCTAAACTACCTACAACTGAGGTAGCTTAAAGGCTGCCTTTTCCATGTGTTCCTCTTCACATCTTCCGGTTGTGATCTGGGGTACTAATTTAGATCCCTCAGCCTCACGAGGTTAGTTTTAGAATGAGTTAGTTCTGTCATAATGGCAAACAGATCCCTCCACTGGAAGAATATTATGTGTGGGAAATTGTGTGGCACGTTGAAATCACTCCTTAGTGATATCTTTGAAAATTCTTGTGACTTCTATAGGTAATACAATTGTGCCTAATTTGTGGCATTCAAATTCTTCTTTCATAAAAATATGTATTACATATTGGCCACCCCTTTCTCAGTTGCTGCTATATAATAAATTAGAAGTAACATGTAGTGATGGCTCTAGATTTTGGAAGTCTTTGGGCAAGAGTGACACACCATTTTACCACTATCATGACTGCCCCTTTTCCTGACCCCTTCTGTGAATGTAGTGAGTGTTTTTGAACAGGAATAGAAGGTAAAGCAGTTGAGGGCTTCTGTTCCCCTTCTCTTGCCTTTGTTACTGTTGTTGTTGGGGAGGGATAGCAAACATAGCTAAGAGTCCAGGGACAATGTCAGAGGGTCCTAGGGGATGAGTATGCAGCAGTAGACTTTTTGCTGGGCATGGTCCTCGATTAAATGCCTTTTGATGATGCATTGTATCTTGGCAGGGCAACATAAAACTGAGATGACGTCTCCCAAACTAGTAATAACAGATACATCAGAACAGCACTGACAGATCAGGAGAGAGTTGTACATTATTTTGTAGTTCCCTTTTGAGCATAAATATGACATTTCTGAATCCATACAACAGAGAACTCCTGTCTTCCGCAGTCACCAGGAAGATACTTGTAGGAAACTCAGAAGCACGGATCATAAAGAGAGCCACTCTCTATTTGTTTCCCAACAATATGATAATAACAAAAATACTGTTCAGAATATGGAATTTCCTGTTTCAGCTGGAATAGAAGCCATCTATTTAATTTAGATATCATCCCCATATAGTGATTTGTTGTTGTTATTTGTCTACAATTTAATTCTGACTTATGGCAATCTTCTCATAGCTTTTGGCAAGAAAGAAGATTTGCCATTGCTTCTTCTGAGGCTGAGAAATGCAAAGATTTTGCATGGCTGAACAAGGTTTTGGACCATGGTTTCCTTGAGTCCTAGCCCAACAGTCAAGCCATTGTACTACACTGGCTATCAGAGGATATGATTTGTTTGAAAAGATCCCTGTTTCTCTCTCTCTTCTCAGATCCACGGGTGATACCTAATTTCTATGTATTTAGAGACCGCGTGTGAGAAAATAATTTCTTTATAGTTTGTCTTTTGTTCTGAATCAATAAGCTTTAACTTTTTGGAGAAAAGGACCTCTGACCAGTTGATTATTTTGAGTGAAACCTTTCTGTGCCCTCTCTAGCTTTACCTGTTCTGAGATCAGATAATCAGAATATTAAAAATGATTTTTTTCATTAATAAATAAGACATGCTACAGACATGCTACAGTTAAGAAGCCTCTGACAAAGAAGCCTTTTTTAAGAGTCTTTTTGCATCTGCCTAGCCATTTTTTTTCTTCCTCTTCTTCTGCTTCCTCTTCTTCTTCTTCTGCTACCTCTTCTTCTTCTTCCTCTTCCTCCTCTTCTGCTGCTGCTGCTGCTGCTCCTCCTCCTTATCTATTTGAGAGATTGTTTTTTTTTAAAGTAACTTCAGCACTGGTGGAATGGTGGAAGAGGGCTAGAGAAAGAGACAGCATCAGATTGTAGCAGTGTGTGTAAAAAAGGCAATAAAGCTTGAGCTGATAAAGATCAGTATTCTATTGTAGCCAATCCTGTTGTAGCTGTGTATGCCTGGCTACAATATACAAGGTAAAGAGCAGATACCACCAGTATACGCTACTGGGCATGCGTGAACAGTAAAAGAGAGCGAAAAGGAAACAGCAGAGAAGCCTGTCTCATCAGCTAATCACAACATGTTTTTAAAAAGCCTAGAATTATAAGTATGGAAAACATAAGAAAAGTGGAGACTAGTCAAAGAAAATGTTATCACTAGATACATTTTAAAGAAATTTTCAGGTGCTCACTGTGTTCAAAATGTCTTTGTTTTACCATGCAAGGCTTACCTGACGTGATTGTTTCATTTCATGTGTGCATATTGTTTAGGTTTGAATAAAAAGCTTACTGAGACATGTGGCACTGCTAATCTTTTCTGTAGAGTAGGAACCTGTGACTGTTTGGCCCAAGTTATTTCTGACTCTGGTACAAAATGTTCTGTTAAAGAAGTAACACTGAGAAACACATCTACTTTGTTAACTGAGATATATCTGTGTTTTAGATTTACATAGTAATAGTATAATACTTTTAAAAAACAAACAAACCCAAAATCCCTAATTTTATATTTCCAAATATGCTTATAATTACACTTATTTTTTAATAGCATCTAGCAACCATAGTGCCCAGTTAAGAGAACATACCATGCAACAATGTTCTCTTTACATGTGGGGTTAAAACTAATTGTATCCTGCAAGATTGTTGTCATTGTAGGTGAATGGTTGTTTCCCCCCTTGATGAACTGTAATTGGATGATCACAAATAGATTTATCAGTGTTTTTTGCTTTCTTTGTTAAGGAGCATAGTTACAGAAATGAGCATAAGGATTTAAAAGGATGTATGCAGTGTATGCTTAGATTTATTAAAATGTAAAGTAAATTTACATGTGCATTTAATGAGAAACTATACAAAATAAAGGGAGATAAGTTTGCAATATATTAAGAAAAAAGGAACTAAGAAATGAGCATCAAGTTTTTAATGTTCTGAAATTTTGCAACTGCCTTAGTTTACACTGATAAAAAATGTATAAAAAGCAATAAAAATTCACCCATGCATGTCGTGTCATCTGTGGCCTTTTGGTATGATGCAGCTGAGCAGTGAGTATTTTCTAAAAGGAAAATAGTTGGAATATTAAGTTATATTTTATCTAACATAAAAGCAAATGCTCTTACTAGTTAAAAATAACCTCCCATTTAACTCTCTCCTTTTCATATGTGTGTATGTATGTGTGTGATTTTGTTGGGTAAATTAAGGTTTCCTCTCTCTGCAAGCAATTTGTGCTCTGATAGTAATGCCTCTACGGTTTCAATAAATAAAAGGCTTTATGCTGGGTATTTTCATCTCTGAGCCTCATAGTAGATATATTTGCCCCCAAGAAAATAGAACATGATTTTCCAAATTGATTGCCCTTTCAACAGTGACATTTCAAGGAAATTAAAATTGTTCTGTGCCTTCAAGTATTTTCTGACTTAGGGTGACCCTAAGGTGAACCTATCATAGTGCTTTCTTGGCAAGATTTGTTCACACAGGATTTGCCTTTGCCTTCCTCTGAGGCTGAGAGAGTGTAACTGCTGAAGGTCATGCAGTGGGTTTCCATGACTGAGTGGGGATGTAAACCCTTATCTTCAGAGTCATAGTCCAGTTTTCAAGCCACTGTAATCACTGTGCCTCTCTGATTATATATGACATATAGTGAGTTTATTCTCTGCCCCTCATAAACTCAGGATGATGCCACTTTGATAATAGTATGCTTTGCTTTGCCTTATTCTTTTCTTTTCTTTCTTTCTTTCTTTCTTTCTTTCTTTCTTTCTTTCTTTCTTTCTTTCTTTCTTTTTTTGAGACAATGTGCTATAGAAATAAAGTATATTCAACAAAGACCTGAGTAAAGTCCACGCTCAGCCATGGCTTATTTGTATGACTCTATAGAGTCAGCCCTTCAGATCCATGGATTCTGTATCCATGGGTTCAACCAGCCATGGTTTGAAAATATTCCAAAAACATAACATTACAAAAAACAAACTTTGATTTTGCTATTTTATAAAAGAGACACCATTTTACTCCACCATTGTATGTAATGAGACTTGAGCATCCATGAATTTTGGTGTCCTTGGTGGTCCCACTGTATCTGTCAATCACTGTTTTTTAGCCTAACCTACATCACAGGGAGAGAGAGCCTAAATACCTTAAAGGCACCAGCTCCTCTCTGATCTTGGAAGCTATGTAGTGTCAACTGTGGTTAGTACTTGGATGGCAGACTACCAACGAATGCCAGGTACTATAGGCTATATTTCAGAGGAAGGAACTGGCAAAACCACCCCTGAATATTCCCTGCCTAAGAAAACAGTATGAAATTCATGGGGTTACCATAAATCAGTATGAAATTCATGGGGTTACCATAAATTGGCAGGTTACTTGAAGGCACATGCATGCATATTTCACAGGGTTATGGTATTGAACAGAAAAAAGGGGGAATGGGTTTTTTTCATTATAGGTCAACTAACAAGTATCGTTAATAAAAATGCAATTGAGAACAACCATATTTGTTAGGCTTATTCTTATGTTACTATGAAGAATATAAAATTTAAAAAAAGGAAAACAAAAGAATTTTCTACAGGATATGTTTCTTGTTATGTCTTTGTGAAAGTAAGAGGACTGAATGCCCAATATAAGTATAATAACACTGTTGTTGATACCTTACACACTTGTTATCTGCACTTCTGATAGTTTTGTTCTTTCATCATGTCATTGGGTGAAGAGTGCTGTTATATAACTTCATCTTTTTTTTCACTCATTTCAGTCCAGCTTGCTTTCATCACAGGCACACAACAAAGTCATCATTTCACCCAATGACTCCAGGGAAGGCACAACAACATTTTATGGAAAAGGAAGCAAGTGTCCCCATGGTCAAACTGAACTGTGGGAGAGATTTTATTAAGAGTGTAGTTCTTCACACTGGAATTTAGCCAGGACACTGGGGATAATGCTTGATTTCACAAGAACCATCAGCAGATCCAAGATTGTTTCACATCTTAATTAGTCTTGAAGGAGCTAAGCCCAATAGACTCAGTTGCATGCCTTAGTGAAGCATTGTCAGCTCTTTGCTGGCACGTGGAGGAAGAGCCACCTGCTGAACCATGTGTTCCATTTCCTGTAGAATTCTTTCTACACATGACAGCAAGCTTAGGCCCAAATATCTTTAGAAATACTGTAGCATGAGAGTTGTGCCTAACCATCTGCAAAGAATAAATCCTTGTTATTGTTCAAACACTGTGTGACATGAATAAACATTTAAAAGGTTCTTTTCCTTCTTGCCAGCTGTACTTTATATTTGCAACTATGGTGTCAAAGAGGTGGGCTTGGTTGTGGTCATTTTTAAGAGAGAAAAAGTGTTTTACTAGTCCAGTTCTTAATGAGTAAAAGGCTCTCATTTGTAGCAGCAGAATCACAGTTGACAGAGCCCTGTCTGTTTTAAGCAGTGCCTGTGGAAGCTGTGCCAGTTCCTGTAGGAAAGTATCTGTTTAAAGGCCTAAGCTTTCATCTTAAGAACATAAGGAATTATTTCTTATGAATTGCTGCTTACAGTACTAGTCTAACTAGTACCACGTTCTTTAGTTGTCTAGGGTACTGGTTTCAGTTGGGAAGTTGTATCTCTAGCAACAAAACCTCGACTGATAAGCAAATAGCCCTATCTCTTCTTAGCACCACCCCCATCTCTTCTCCTCACTCCAGTTTAATCAATACCTGACTAGTTCATAAACCAGACTAGCATCTGTATTTATTTTGTTTTTATCAACATTTATTTCACTCATTGCAACAGTTAATACTGTAATAAGGGAACTTAACTGGGAACATTAGGAAGTTAGTTAGAGACATTCTGCAGGCGCTTTTTCCCTTGTCAGTGACAAGGTAAGGTAATCCTATACACAGGCTGCTATTGTGAGATGAGAAACTGGCCTCCTTCACTGCCAGAGACCAGATGCACCTCTCTCTATCCTAATCTGTAAACGACTTAAAGGAGTCTTATCTCGGGGCTCTTCTGCTTCATTTCATGCTTGATTTACTTTAATTTGTCTGATAGGGCACAAGGATTTGGAGACGGCCCATCTTTCTGCAGAAAACGTTCAGATTTTTTTTCCACTTGGCATTGTTGTCTTGGGGATTTTTTTTTTACTTTTTTTTTTTTAAAAAAATGGGAGAAATCTTGCTCCAGTGCAGCAAGCTGCTTGAGTGTGTTTAGATTTAAGCTACCCCAGCAGAAAAGAGTTTGTGAAGTGGTATGATTGTGTGATGTGGGCCACATTTACATTGAAATCACATTTTACGATATATCAGGACTCCTGAAGGGAACGGTGCAGTGGAGCGCTTGTGCCCACAAGATACTTTGAAAAGCACTATATATAGTAGCAACAATTGATACGAGATTTTACAGAAGTCTTTATAAATATGTAAATGGGTGTTATCTGATTGGGCTCTTTGGCTACACATCTGTACCTCAAAGGAAGTGGAGCTGTGAGAACTACTAGAAAACAGTAGTTTGCATTCTAAACGTGTCTGAGAAATAGAAATGTCTCACAGGTTGACAGCAGGTCAGGATAGGGGGTGGTTTGCATACTTTGGAGGTAAGCTTCTTTGATGTGAAAGCGATCTCTTACTATGAACAGAGCAGGTAGAATTACCATTAACAATTTTCATTTGTTTCCTTTTCTTCTTTTTTCTTGTTTTTAAGCCTGGCCTAGTTTGGTAGTTATTGACCTTTACAATTCTAGGTTAATTCTTTAAATGGCCTATACAATATGGCAGAAGGAAGGCGGAGAGATAGTTGTCTTTAATATATATTTTTTTTAATACAGAGGCAGAGAGATAGTTGTCTTTAATATATATTTTTTTTAATACAGAGTGCTTTTACTGAACCAAGAGAGAGAAAATAAAGTCTTTGGCACATTGATCCCTTGATTGGTTATTTCCTAAATGAAAATGGTGATACTATTAAAGCACTAATAATGTTACATCTTAATAGTTGAGGAGTCAATAAATGGCTCCCATGTGCTTCATTAAAGTTCTTAATGAAGCCATTTTTGATAGCTGAACTTTACATTATCAGCTGCCTTATCCTGAGACTTTCAGGAGGCAGTCAGGCCACAGTGTGGTCTGAAGATTTTTTTTTTCTTTCGTTCTACTAAGTGCATAGTTATTGGCAAATGTATGCATTATTAGCAGTAGTGGTTTTGTGCAGGGACTCTCAAACATAAGAACAGGAAATTATAACTGTGTATATGGATTTCCAATGCTAGCTCCATCACAGAAATAGAGAAACATTTTGTCTACATCCAACCCACCTTCAATTTCAATATGTAACTGCTTATTGAGATAGACTATATCAGTAGCTATGCCAGAACTATGTCATGGAAGTATTTTAGGTCTGGGTAGATAATATGACTTTTTGGATCAATTAAAACTTTTGCCGTTAAAAATAAATGGTCTTTTCTTAAGAATGTTTCTTCAGAGCTCAGAAGATATTCCAGAATCTTCTGCACGTTCTGATACAAGAACTCTTGCAGTCATACACAATCCCTGTGAAAACACATTTTTGTTTGAGCTAAACAAAGTCAGTATTTCTCCTCTCTTGAGGAGAAAAATCTGAAGGAGACTCTTTCTGGGAATTTCTTTATGCTACATTTTGTCTTCTGCACAATATTTGAAAAGATGTGCAAACTCATTTGAAATTTTGTGGGATGGAAGCCATTCTACCTCTATTCAGATGTTTGGTTCCTGTAAGTACCAAATGCATGAATAGGAAAGTAGGAAAACGTAGGGCAATCCCTGACAACAGCCCGCACACCAGCCTTGGCCAGCCTTGGCCAGTGTTTGGCCTGCTGACTCTGAAGGCGGCAATTTCTACATATGTAATAGTTCCAGCACTGTAGCATTTAGGGAGCAGGATTAGGGTTGGTTCAGTACTGTTTTTCTCCTCTTTTTTTTTTTTTTAAGGTAATGCTTTTGCTTGTTCAGATATAAAAAGTCCTCATTTATGGGTTGAAGGAGAACAGAGAGGGGAGATTTCCACAGTCTTTCCACTGAGAGTTCTGTTTCCTATATCCTCACCAAGTATACGTATGATGGTGATCGGACTGACAGAAAGCCCAGCTGTGACTATCAAAACAAGGGAATTGATAGCATTACTAATTTGACTCCATGGATGAATTTTAAAAAATAGATAACTAGTATTTTCATATTATGCTTTAGTTGTGGCTGTATGTTCCATGCTGGCTACTACAGTTTCAGCACTTAGCTATACCACAGAAAAAGTATACAGTGTTTCTTGGTTGCTCTCTCTTTATTTAACAATTGCTATATTTTAGTTATACTGGAAAACCTGTATTTTGAAAGTTTGGGCTATGATTTAATGCTCCATACCTGGCATAGGCAATTCTGGGTCTTCAGTTGTTGTTGAATTGTAACCTCCACCAGCTCTAGTTACTGTCCAAGACCATCTGGAGGCCACAGTTTGCCAATCCCTTTTCTATATACAAGGAGTTTGCATAAGTGTATTTTTTTTCCTGTTTATTTAAATGTTGAGGATTTGTGTACTGCTAGTGAACTGCTAGCAGTGAACTCTATGTCTATTCATGTAAATAGACAAACTCTGCATATGGAAAATTTCTCTGTGTTCCTTTGGTTGCTTGGATCAGCTTCTTTGTATCAAAATCCATCTCATGTTGATTGGTATACGTTGGTAACGAACAGTGCTGTCTTAATCTTTAAAATGGTTGCCATTTAAATAGTGCATTTTATATAAACAAATGCATATAACAAAATGAGTTTTTCTATAGCACTCAGCATCATGCTGTTGAAATTTATATACTGAATAACAACTCTACTTAAATGAGAATAATATTCCATTGAAGATGACTTTTCAAGGCTCTTCCTAAATCCCAGCTTGTCTTTTCTTATATTTATGGTTTCACTAAAATGTTCAGGTAGAGAAATACCTGCACTCATAAATCATTGCAGATAATAGCGGTTCAGACACACTCTGTCCAAGTTGATAATAAGTATCTGATCCAAAAAGGATGTCTTCCCCTGCCCCCTTAAAGTTCTTCAGGAGGTGGCAGGACAGTTAAACAAACCCTATAAAGCTTTTTTGTTTCCAATCTTATATTTGCTATCAATTTGATTAGTTGGTGCCATAAGCACAGAAGTGGGTAATGGAACAAACAACAAAGAAGACGTGTTTCTCTAACTATCCTGATCACTTTCAATGAATCTGATAAATTCAACTTTTATTTATAATAAATAGGTTGATGTTTCTTATTGTAGAACGAACTATGAAGGTTCTTTGAGCTTAGGGAAGTATAACTGAAAAATTAATATTAATGCATTTGTTTGAAAATTATGTAAGGAAAAATAGTTTTCAGCATAAGCATACATGTTCATTAATTTAATTTTAGGTAATGCTGGCCTTTGTGCCTGTTGCTCATTATCTTTCAGTAATGGGTCTATGGGCACTATGTGTAGGCCTCTTGATCTAGAGTCTGACTAGATAAAAATTTTGAATACCTGAGCAGAAGACTATTTATTATCATATATCTTCTTTTACATTTACTGTATATTCTTTGTCATCTATAATAGGTTACGTATTTTCTAAGCAAGGTGTCTTGGATGTGACTGCATCATATGCTTAAGAATGTGGACATAAACTTAAACATCCAGTGTCATCCAATAATTCACCTATCTTGCATAAGTTCTCAAGAGCTAGCTAAGCTGATTTTATATTGTCAAGCAGCACAAGCTTAGTCTAGAGTCTGTCCTTCTGTCTGTAAATGCTTTCTTAATGCCTACCAAATCACATCACATTTGATTTGCTAAAATTAGCTTTAACGACGGTAATGGTTTTCGATACAATGCTTACAAATACCACTGATTTTGTCCTCTAAAGGCCCAAATGTCTATAGTTTTACACATCTCTCATGCATGAAAAATTGAAAGTATGCGCGTTGATTTGCTGGAAATGAGTCATGCACTGAAATCATGCCGTTTCCTTTGTATTCTTATAACCACATAACTAGTATGAGAGGAGATGAAAAAGTAGGTGGAGTTGACCTTAAAAGAGGTGTTCAAAACTGCTGAAAGCTCTTTGAAAAATAATTATTACAAAAGGGGGAAATGAGAAAAACAGAAGAAAACATATGCTTGCATCAAAAACTGCTCCTGTCAGAGGTAGATATTGCAGTATCTCTGAAACATTTTTGTAATGCAGAATTTGCAGGTCAGTTCTAAATTAAGGCCACAGTTGATTTTGTATAAATTAGTATGTAGAATTTTTAATGTATCCCATAAAGCTCAGAGATTTTTATATGAATGCCTGGTAAATTTATTTTTCTCAGTGAATTTTGATTGGTTAGTGAACATCTGAAGAAATAGTCATGTTTCAAAGTAAAGAAATACATTACAATGGTGAGCAGACTGTGAGACATGGGAAGCATGTAAATACTTAAGAGTAGATTGAGGCTAAACTACTGAAACTGTAGGTGTTCTGAATTGATGGATCATAGTCTCGGCACAAAAAAGGGGCCTGAGACCTTCAGTTTTCTTCTTGATATTGGAAACGTGTGTTCAGTGCATTAAACTGGGGAAAAGGATCCATAGGTTTCATTAGATGTTCTATGATCCCCCAAAGATTAAGAACCACTCACTGCTGTAGAGTTAAACTAAATGTATTTTAATTTGTTTTGAAGTAGCGGTGTTCCTTCCTTCCTTCCTCCCTTCCTCCCTCCCTCCCTCTTTTTTTTTTTTAAACTCAATTTGGGTTGGAACACTTGCCTGTGCCATTTACAATGCTAAAAAGTAAATGTAAAGCACTGCATTTATTACCTATTGAAACAAAAGACATGTCTTTGGTCAGTCTGTTTGGGCCATATGTGCTGGTTAGCTAACTATGTGACCTACAATTTATCACTTCCCCAACACATCTTCTCCACAGTGAATTAGGACAGGATAAATGTAGAGCAGAGATCCAGAGTGGTCTAGTGGTTTGAGCATTGGACTATGGATCTGGGAGACCAGGTTTCAGTTCCCTGTTCAGCCATGATAATGCTCAGTCTTGGTAATGCCCAATCATGGTGCATCACACACTCTCAGCCCCAGAAAACCCTGTTATAGGTTTACCTTAGGGTCACCATAAGTTGGAAATGACTTGAAGGCACACATTAACAACACAAATAGGGAGTAATTGATACATTTTACTGGTAAAGTATTATTTCTTTGATATTCTTTCACCCAAAGATTGACAGAGATTTCACAGGCATGAGGGAGGTTGGAGAAACAAAAAAGAAGTGCATAGTGTGGTGATGCATCAGGAAATAAGCTGAAAGCAGGACTATTCTGCATTCTGTGTGCTTGGAAAAGCTTTATACGAGGATTGGAACCATGAATGAATGGGTTTCAACCACCCTGTCCATGCTTTGTCATATACCAAGATGATTTCTGGAAAAGCAAATGGCAGACAACCCAGCAAGCCAGTAGGCAGTAGAATGACAACTGCATCAAAGATGAAACAATATTGTGGTTCTTTTTTGAGATGATATCCAGCTGCTCCCATATTTTCAGTGCCATCAATCTTCATAGTTGCTCGATAGCAATCTTTTCCTCTGTGTGGTTGATGCAGCCATAGAATGATATTAGCTACAGTATCATTTTAAAAGAAAGTTTCTATCTTATCTTTGCAATTATGATCCAGAAGTGTAGCATCAGCAACTTCCTAAACATAGCATGCAGTACTTACATGAGTTAATTGCACAGTAAGGAGATAATACAGTAGCGTTAACACGATTTACTATGTAATTACCATTGCTTCCAATGAAATTATTGTGTAGCCACCACCTAGTATCTTATGTTATTTTGTGATAACTATGAAGTGATTACCGTGATTACTATTTTTGAGAGACTGCATTGATCTCTGACCCAGGTTTGCTGGGCTAATTTGTTGAAAGTCAAAATGTAAACTTACCCCCATCTTAGAAAGAAATTGTAAATCATATATTCTTATTTAAAACATGTGCCTCCCATTTCATCTTTGAAAAAAATACTGCGAAGTTCAGATATTACGTATGGAGCAGTGGTCAAGAATAAATCCATCAGCCAGATATACATCTGTTTGTAAGTTCTGGTGCTTTCCCTGCTTACTCTTAAGATACCTCACTAGGTCATCTACTTTATATGTTCAATCTGATTGCAACCTGGTGTCTCCTCCCCCACCCCTAAAAATAAATTTTAACTGGAACCTATTAAACACAACAAATACTATTATGAAATAATTCAGTATTACACAAATGCCCAGCTTTAACTCCCAGATATAACCATTTGTATTCTTATAATTTTCGTTTCTCCTTCCTTCCCTCCTTCAGCTCTCTCTCTTTACTCTTGGTTCCTAGTCCTTCCAGCTGCTGTTATGGTAACTTCATGAAAATGAATTATAGAGGGGTCAGTGGAAAACTATACCAATATGATGCCACAGTTTCTGGTGCTGCAGTTTTGTGGAAATTTGCTTCCACTTTTGCATCATTGGACAAGGGTGCAGATTCATTTCTACTTGCCACCTCCAGCAATTATGTATAGTGACTTTGGAATGTATATAGATGTATCACAATAGGTTATTCATGTATCCATTAAGCAGTAAACCATGCTCTTGTTTTACTGCTTATGACTGTTTATATCTGATGCATTTTTGTTCATATCTAGTACATTTTTAATAATGAGAGAATAACTAGCAGGCGAATTGCAGAATGGACAGTTCTTCATGTTGGAGGTTGTATTATAGTAGGGGTACTTGTGGCCCCATGACTAATTATTCTTCCCCATGTCACCCCAAACAATATTTAACTAGCAGTTGCAAGCACAGCACACTTGTGAGACTGTCACACTTTTCAAAGTAGTTGTTGGAAGCACAACATTCTTGCAAAACTGCCATGCTTGTCTAGTTGGTCAAGATTCCAAATGTCTTTGGCTTAGGTTGCTGCTGTTACATTGTTCATTTGCAGCAGCACACCAAGCTAGGGTTAAAGATGGACCTCTCAGCATCTCAGCTCAGGAGAGGCCCTGCTCTTTATCTGCACACACTGTTTCACTGGGCAAGGAGCTTTAAAACTTACCAGAGCGCCCCCCTCCCGGTTCATGAATGGATCAGATGATGAACTGGGTTGCAAAAGTCTCTCTCTCTCTCTCTCTCTCTCTCTCTCTCTCTCTCACACACACACACAGTGTGTGTGTGTCGATGTATGTGAATGGTGAGTGTAACAGAGTGAGACTTATGCATCGGTGTGTGAGAATGCTGGGTAAATGAGTGCGAGAATAAGAATGATATGTGGTTGAGGGAGAAGGTAACAGCATAGGACAAATGAGTTAAAGACAAAAAAGGTGGGTGAATATCTGAGACAGAGGATGGATAAGTGAAAGAGTGGGAATGGTGAATGAATGAGTGAAAATTTGGTGCACGGGAGCATAAGCAAGTGAGTGCTGGATTGATGAGTGAATGAGCCATACCACAGAATTAATGAGAATGGAGACTGAGTGAAAATGGTGTTGATGTGAGAGGCTGGGGGAGAATGAGAGAGATGACTGTAAAATGGTGATGGCATGTAGTTTCCATCTGCCCTGCCAACCCCAGCTGTCACTAGAGACCACTACCTTACAACAGTTGCACTTTTCAGTTGTTCCAGCATGTTCTGTCCTACATACTGTGACAGCTGCTCATACGTGTGTAATTAGAGGTGCAAGAGTAAACATCAGTGGTTCAATTTTTATTCATGGAATATTTTTTCACAACTCTCCTGTGCTACAGAACTGTACATTTGAGGTGTGAACCGCTAAAAAAGCTGGTGTAGAGGCTTATATATTGTATCAGTTGATACCATAGGAACAAAATATGTAACACCAAGTTTTTGAGAAATTTTAAGAAGCTGTCAAATGGTAATGACAGCTGGTTGAACAAAAATATTGATTGGTTGACATGTTCAGTTTCTGAAGGATGCTGACCAGGGCAAAATTCTTACTGGGTGGAGGGCAATGCTCTCATCTGCCCCACTACCATTACAACATTACTTTTCCCCCTTCTTTTCAAATGTAATGTATTTTGACAAGTTAGTATTTCTTATCCACTTTCAGTACTGTCTGTTCTTGCAAACCAGCATATAAACTAATAGATAATGCAGAATATTAGATACTGATTTATTGTGTTATCTAACATACATCTCAGTTCCTTGGGAAAATGTAAAATTTCACAAGCTAGTATTCTGTATTAATCAAAGCAGCATAGATAATGTTTTCTAGGATTATTAAAATAAACCCTAACAGTACTGATTGGACCAGGATGCACCCCAAAAAAGTCTAGAGTGAACCTTTTAGCTGCTCTTTTGAGGACCATTTTAAATAAGACATACTTTTTAGCCACCCTTTTTAGGAACATTTTAAATAAGACACACTTTTCTCAGAAAGAAAGAACAGTGCCTTTCTTCAGCTGCACAGAATTTTCACATCATTTTTATATGGTATTTATGATCAAAGTGACATGTACATTGTCCTGAAATATCCTCTTTATTTTATATTGGGGAGAGGAGAGAAAGGGGTGACTGACCTGAATAGTGTATGAGAGCCCTTGTGTTATTGTCTGGAAACTCTGGCCTTCATAAGTGTCAACTTTCTTTCTGTATGTGTGTGTGAAACTATCTAAATGAATTCCTTTAATATTTTTTTAAAGACTGTACTGTAATGTGATAAAAGTACAAGTCAAGCATTACACTATGCCAAGAATAACAATTTTCAACACTATACATTAATTGCAATAAAAATGAAAACAAACACAGCAAACAAGCATTAACGGCTAAATGGAACCACCAGTGTCCTTGTGGCAGGCAGTGGGAGGTAATAGATCTGTATTTTAAGCAAATGAGTTGATCTTAGGGAAACACCAACACTTGAGGAGTGGGTGACAATTTCTTTCATGATTCTTAGAGAGAGTTTTTTTTTCTTGGAGGGTGAAAGCAAGTTCCTGTTACATTTTAAAACAAGTGTTTCACCAGCAATTTTTAATAGTGCAGTTGCATGTTACAAATGTTGCATTTTGTTCCCTTCACTCTAATAATGGTAGGTGGGAAAGGATTCATTGGTCCATTATCAAAATGATGTAGCATTTCTCCTGTGACTGTATAATTTCATATCACATACCTTTCCTGCACTATAACCAAATTTTCTAAATTGTAAAAAGGCTGTATCAACTCTGACCATCTCTCATTTCAGTCTCTTGTTGAATGTTGCCCTGCCTTTAATTTAAGCAGCAAGATTGCTGAGAGTACTGCTCATTGTGATTTCTTATATTATACTAACAATTAATAATTGGTATGATTCAGTGTGAGGTCCAGCATGGTACAGTGGTTTGAGTGTTCGACCTGTGACCCTGGAGACCAGGATTCAGTTCTCTGCTTGGCCGTGGAAGCCCACCGGGTGACCTTGGGCATGTAACACGTTCTCAGTCCCAGAAAACTCCATAATAGATTCACTTTACAGTTGCCGTAAGCTGGAAATGATCTGAAGACATACAACAACAACAGCAGCAATAACAACAAATATCCTATATAAAGGAGTTTCTGAATTTGCGAGAATAATGCTTTGCAAAAAAGCCAGATAAAAGGGGACTAAGGATAAATAAACAAACATAGAAATAAAAATAAATCAACTTTCCTTGAAATGTAAGATATATTAACATGCATACTACTGGCCACAAAGATTTTTTTATTAAAACATATTACCTGTCAAAAATTGTGAGAAAAATAAATGATATTTAATTAATCAGGGTTTGCTACATGTAAATATCACTAGAATCTGTGTAAGTAGCAACTTGCAATTATATTCCATTTCGTTTTGTGGAATATTTGTAGAAAATGGTTACAGGAGGTGGTTTATTGTTTTATAGTATTTTAGCTTCTTTAAAGCTTAAAAAGTACGTAAACAAAAATAGTACTTCTTCCTGGACAGTCTAACTCATAGAATCATAGAAATACAGAGTTGGAAGAGACCACAGGGGCCATACAGTCCAACCCCCTGCCATGTGGGAACACCCTCAAAGCATTCCCGACAGATGGCCATTCAGCCTCTGCTTAAAACCTCCAAAGAAGGAGACTCCACTACACTCTGAGGCAGCATATTCCACTGCCGGACAGCCCTGACTGTAAGGAAGTTCTTCCTGAGGTCCAGGTGGAATCTTCTTTCCGGCAGCTTGAATCCATTGCTCCTTGTCCTAGTCTCTGTCATTGATAAAAATATTGAACAGCACTGGGCCCAGGACAGAACCCTGTGGCACCCCACTAGTCACTTCTCTCCAGGATGAAAAGCAGCCATTCGTGATCACCCTTTGGGTTCGGTCGGTCAACCAATTACAAATCCAAATAACAGTAGCCCTGTCCAGCCCACATTTTACTAACTTCTTTGCAAGAATGTCATGGGGAACTTTGTCAAAGGCCTTACTGAAATCGAGATATGCTACATCCACAGCATTCCCTTCATCTATCAAGCTAGTAACTCTATCATAAAAAGAGATAAGATTAGTCTGGCATGACTTATTTTTGAGAAATCCATGTTGACTTCTCGTGATTACCGCATTGCATTCTAAATGTTTAGAAACTGACTGCTTAATGATCTGCTCCAGGATCTTTCCGGGTACTGATGTCAGGCTGACTGGGCGATAATTATTTGGGTCCTCTTTTTTTCCCTTCTTGAAGATGGGGATAACATTTGTTCTCTTCCAATCTGCTGGAACTTCTCCTGTCCTCCAAGATTTCTCAAAGATTATAGCAAGCGGTTCCGAAATGACCTCTGCCAGCTCTTTTAATATCCTAGAATACAATTCATCTGGCCCTGGAGACTTGAATTCATCCAGTGTGGCCAGGTATTCCTGTACCACCTCTCTATGTATTATGTGCCTCATTTCCCCTGCTTCCTCACCTGATCCCCAACCACCAGGTTGAGTGCTTGTATCCTCTGGGAAAAAACTGAGGCAAAGAAGGTATTAAGTAGTTCTGCCTTTTCTCTTCTCCCTGTTAGTAATTCGCCATCTTCTCTGTGCAGTGACCCTATCGTCTCCTTCTTTTTCCTTTTGCTGCAGACATATTTAAAAAGGCCCTTTTTATTGTTTTTAATGTCTCTGGCCAGCCTAAGTTCGTTCTGTGCTTTAGCCTTTCTGACCTTCTCCCTACATCTCCTGGCTACTTGCTTAAATTCTTCTTCAGTGGTTTCCCCCTTCTTCCATTTCCTGTACATGTTTCTCTTAACGCTTAGCTCAGCTGAGAGTTCTTTAGTCAACCATTCTGGTTTCTTCAGATGCCTTCCATTTTTCTTCTTTATTGGCACAGTTTTAGACTGTGCCTTCAGTATCTCCCTTTTAAGGAACTCCCATGCCTCCTGAACTCCTTTCTCTCTCACTATTCTTGACCACGGAATTTCAGCCAGCAACTCTTTAAGTTTACAGAAATCCTCTTTTTTAAAATCTAAGATGAGTGTCTGGCTACACTTTTCTTCTCCTTCCCAGTGAATGCCAAATTCCAATACTGCATGGTCACTCTCCCCTAAAGATCCAACCACTTCTACCTCATTAACAAGGTCATCCCTGTTGGTCAGGATCAGATCTAGAATATTTAATCCCCTTGTCATCTCTTCCACCTTCTGGACCATGAAATTGTCTGCAAGACAAGCAAGAAACTTGCTGGACCTTGCTGTCTTGGCAGAGTTTGACTGCCAACATATATCTGGGTAATTGAAATCTCCCATTATTACTGTATCTCGCCTTTTTGAATGTGCAGTCATTTGGTTGAGGAAAGTGTCATCAAAGTCCTCAGTCTGGGTTGGCGGTCTGTAGTAAACCCCCACCAGAATATCCCTATTGTTTCTCACTCCCTTAATTACCCAGATGCTCTCTACCTGGCTTTCTGGGTTTAAGTCCCGGATCTCTTCACAGGTGAAAACATCCTTGACATACGAGGCTACTCCTCCTCCTTTCTTGTTTAGTCTGTTTCTACAAAATAGGCTATACCCCTCTATTCCTACATTCCAGTCATGAGACTCATCCCACCAGGTCTCAGTGACGCCTGTCAAATCGTAATTATTTTGTTGCACGAGGAGTTCAAGTTCATCTTGCTTGTTTCCCATACTCCGTGAATTAGTGTAGAGACACTTAAGTCCCCGGGCCTTTCCTGCAAGTCCTATACTATAGTGTCTACTCCTCCCACCATTGGATGTTTGTAGTACTTGGCCAATATCATTTGGGCCTTTTCTCCCTGCACTCGTCGAGTTCTTGCCATGAATAATATTGTCTCCCTCCCCAGCAGAACTTAGTTTAAAGACCTCTTAATCCTCCTTGCGAGACTGTTTGCAAAAAGATTCCTGCCAAGTTTCATAAGGTGCAGCCCATCCCTTGCCAGAAGCCCATGTTCATGGAAATTTAGGCCATGTTCCAAAAACCCAAACCGTTGCTGTTGGCACCATGTGCGGACACAGTTGTTGACCTCTGCTATTGCACTTTCCCTTTGTGTACCATGTCCTTGAACAGGGAGGAGAGACAAAATGACCACCTGTGCACCAAGGTCCTTAAGCTTTGTCCCCATAGCTTGTAGTCCTTTGTGATGTGGTGAAAGCTGCGCCTCGCAGTGTCATTGTTTCCAATATGAACCAAAATGAAGGGCTTATGGTCAGTGGGCTTGACCAGCCTGGTTAGTCTCTCCATTATTTGGTTGATCTTGGCCCCAGAAATAGATCTTGGCCCCCTCAGAAATAGCCTGAAACAGTTAAGACTTATATTTTATTTTCAGTAAAGGAGCATATATGGACTAGATACAGAGCCTTTTGGTTCTGGAAAATGCAGGCTCATGTAGCATAACTTTGGGTGTCTTGTTATTTTTCAGCCTCATTTTATCCCTTGTGAAAAGGCAATGAGCCAGTGTGATGTAGTGGTTTGAATGTTGGACTACAACTCGGATGAACAGGGTTTGAATCCCTGCTTAGCCATAGAAACCCACTGGGTGACCTTGGGCAAGTCACACTCTCAAGCCATTTCTGCACTAGACTTTTGTAGCGCTATGATCTCACTTGAAACATCCTATGGAATCCTGGAGTTTACAGTTTCGGGAGGGGCCGGCCAGTCCCTCCCGAAACTGCAAACCCCAGGATTCCATAGGATGTTTCAAGTGGAATCATAGCGCTATAAAAGTCTAGTGCGGAAATGGCCCCAGTCTCAAGGAAAGGCAAAGGCGAACCCTCTCTGAACAAATCTTGCAGAGAAAACCCTGTGATAGGTTCGCCTTAGGGTCATCATGAGTCAGAAATGATTTGAAGGCAGACAGCAACAATAAAAAAAGATAATAATAGTAAATTATTTCATAAGATTGTTATTAGACTTAGGATTTGATCCTGGATGAGCATATTGAACTGGCTTGTATCACAGAGACCTGGTTGGATGGGGGAATGAAACTCCTTTAGCTTTGCCTACCAGGTTTCTTTGTAATGCAGCAGGCAAGATCTGGGGGTGGAGAGGCAGAGCTTCAGTGGTATATCATGATTTTATCCCTCAGACCAGGTGTCCTTTCGCACAGTCTTCAGGGTCTGAGTGTATTTGAAGTTAGCTGGTCAGGACAGATTAGGGATTCTGCTGGAGTATCTTCCACCCCACTGCTCAGTAATCTCCCTTTCTTAGCTAGCTAGGATGTATCAGGATTGGTGTTTGAATCTCCTTGGCTTGTGGTGCTGAGGAACTTCAACACCCATGCTGAGACTGCCTTTTCAGTAGTGGCTTAGGAGTTAACATCCGCCATGACAATCATGGATCTGTCCCAAGTGGTGTCCATCCCTATTCATGCTGCTGAGCACACTCTAAATCTTGTCTTGCCTGCTGGATGGGATTGACGGCATTTGGGGAATATAGTTCTGTTGTCATGGATAGACCACTGCCTGGTCAAATTTAGACTCACTGGAACTTGGACCCTCTGTGGGGGTGGGGGGCAGTTAAGAAGGTCTGCTCAGGAGGCTTATGGATTGTTGATGGCTCTTGGAGAATTTCTTGTTGTCTCAGCAGGAGATTCTTTTGAAGCCCTGGTTAATCTCTAGAATGGGGAAATGGCCAGGGTGGTGAACACAATCATTCTTGCTCATCTTCTCTTATAGAGAAGAGCTAAACCACACTCTTGGTTCTCTAAGGAGCTGGCAACAGTGAAATGAATGAAAAGGCATAAGAGAGCAACATTGGCACAATAAATAAATAAATAAAACCTCATGAAGAAACTGACTGAAAATGGGCTAGAGCCTACTTGAAGGCTTACTCCTTGGCAATGCAGTCTTTTTTCTCTACCACCGTTGTGTTTGCAAAGAACTATCCTATGGAGTTGTTCTGAGTCACTAAGCCCTTTTTTAAACAAACAAACAAACACACGGGGCCTTGCAACTGCGTCCCTTAGGCAGGTTGGCACCATGTCTTGCTCGAGAGAGGTATTGCATGCTCCCATTGCCCATCTAGTCCTCCTTTGGCCTCTTTGATAAGTTAGGAAGGGTGAGGATTTAGCATGCATGTAGTGGTTATCACCTTTCCAAGAATCCTGTCCACATCCTCAAGCTGCAGAAGTTCAAAACTGTTCATTATCAATGCACAAGCAGGGACTGAGGTTACATCCATATGATCTTTTTAAATTGTAGCATCCAAGTCGGAATGGATCTGAGTACTTTTAAATGAAAAATGTTTAACAGATTGTTCACTGCAGGCTGTCAAGTGGTCTAGATTCTGCTCTTGTGGGCCAGGGTGTAGAAGGCCCTAATGACTCAGAACTGTTCCATGGGATGGCTCTTTGCAGATGCAAAGAGGTGGCACAGAAAAAACATTGTTTTGCTGCCCACATTGCCATGGAATAGGCCTTCAAATAGGTTCTATGACATGTTTGGTCAGTTTCAATCCAAGTTCTCTGCCAATGTCACTCTAGTCACCATCTCACTCATTTCACTACTGCCAACCCACTTAAAGAATCAGGTGGCTCATTTAATTCTACTCTGTGAGAGAGGGAGCTCAGGAGTAATTGTGTCCACCACCCTGCCCTGCCTTGCCTGCCCTGCATGCCCCTGCCTTGCCCTCTCTTCCTTTCCCACCATCCTGCTCTGTTGGTTTTCTACATGTAGCATTTCCTACATGTTCTGTTAAAAGGAAAACAGTCAGACTATGACATAACGGTATAGTATCAGCAATTTTCAACATGGTAGCAATACATACATTCTGACTCCTGTACAGATTTCATCTTTGAGAAGGAATGTGGCAAAAAGTCTCTTCTTTGGGGGCTGAAAATTGAGAGCTCTGAGCATATATTTCATTTAGCAAATAAACAAATTATGATACCCTTCACTGCTAAGTTCTCATGAGAGGCCTCACTGAAATTTTGTAAGTTTCTATTGAAGTGAATGCTGTGCATGAAAACCTTCACCAACTGTGTCCTTAGCCTATGGAACTGCAGAAGACAGAAATGACAATACATCTCTAAGCGCATACACTACAATGAAACAAGGCATCTGTATTTGACAAGGCATCTTAGATATATCAACCATTGAAGCACCTGTTTTTTCCCCCTAATGTTAATATTGTTCACAAATATTGTTACCAACTGCCTTATTTTTGGTGCTGGTGTGAAACTGTGCAGATTTTTTCCCCAAGGTTCTATTAAGAGTTTAGCAAATTAGAGGTGATGCACCTATACATATACACCACAAGTAATATTATTAAATCCCTGAGAAGGTGTATGAGGAAGGGAAAGGAGGCACTGATAGAATACTATGATTGCTGGTAAAAAGGGTATGGTACTAGAAATCTGGAAGAGTGGTACAAAACCATCAACTGAGGACTGGTAAAAGTTAGGATCTAGAAAGCCATGATTACAAATGTAAGTTAACCTCTGTTACTAAAATGGGAATGCAAGCTGAGAGAGAATATTTTTTTAGGGAATATCATATACATCTGCACTTTATTGGAAATGTAATAATTCCCATGAGAATATGTATATTCACACACTCAATGAATAAATGTACAACTCTGCAGCATATCTGGCTGCTTAATTTTATTTTTTCTTCCCAGTTACATGTGATACCTATTGATTGTATATTTTGGAAGATGCTTATTGTATATTTTAATAATTTGTCTAAATAAAGTACTTCAAAATTATTCTAGCCTATACAGAGTATAATTTTGGAAGAAGTGGGGGTTGGAGAAAGATACCATGACTGATAGAGAACAAACAAATCACTCCATGTGTGCAGATTTAGACACAGCATTTCATTAGTTTTTGTGATCACAAACTACACATCTATTTCTTCATTGTGTGATCAGGTACGTCAAGTCTTTGTTCACTGTAAGTAATACCAGAGTTTCCACACCACCATAATAGATAACACATCTTACTGCGTGGAAAGGGAAAAATGGAATTGGGAGAAGTGTGTAGGTAGAAAAGAGGAGGGTAAATTTAATGGTTTTAGCCCAATGTACTTAGATAAATTATTGTTTGCACATAGATGCAGAGAACTGTTAGTATATTTTTGTAGGTTCCCAAAGCAACTGACAAAACCAGCAGGCATGAGCATGAACCATATTTGCATTTATCAGAAAAGAATCTCTGCAGAAAGGGACATTAATCAGGGGCAGCTGCTTGCTCCACTGCTGAGAAAAGGAGCAAACCCAAGAGTCCAGCAGCAGATGACGATCTTATCAGGTAGGTTGGGGGAGAGACCTCTTCAGTAATATCATCAGCTTGCTCTTGCCAAGTCTGGCTTTTCAGTTATCGTTCGTATTTATTGTGGGAATGGAGGAGGCAGGAGGCTAGTGCAGGATGGGGTGGAGGGGCGGAGAATAAATGAGAAGGGCTACAGAAACTACACGTAACTTGGATGAAGTAACAACTCAGTCTGCTAGGTCTGTGCAGTGTCACAATATAATTGGGAATCTTTTCTGTCATTTTGAAGTATCAGTGTAGAAGTGGAGCTCAGGTTAACCATCTCAGGAGGAATAAGAATAAGAAACCAGTCCCTTCTATTGTCTTCTGGTTAGTTTTTCTCATGTTTACTCTCCCTACACTGAGTAAACAAAGTAGTAAACATGCAAAAGTTGTATGGAAGGAAGTAATTGCTTATTTTTCAAATAAATATGTGAAATAGGCTTCCCTTTTTCCCCTTCAAGGTAGCAAAACAAACTATTTGAGTTTTCTTTAAAATCAAAGGAACATTTAAAGCTATCTAATACTGAATCAGGCCATTGGTTCATTTAGCCTACTACTGTCATCATTGGTTGGCTCTCAGTCTCCAGGGCCTCAGAAAGGAGTCTTTTCCAGCTAACTGGAAATGTCAGGGAGTGAACCTGAGACCTTCCGAATACAAAGAGTGTGCTCTGCCACTGATTTAGAACTCTTCCCAAGATATGGAGTTTAGAGTTATTTGATTCTAAGCTATAAAACAAGTTAAAAAGTAATGTAATGTGTTTGTATCTATCATTAACTAGATAAAACCAACAGATAGTACAAGTAAGAATTCAGAAAATAATTTTTCAATACTGGTAATTTTTCTTTAAAAAGTCATATATAAAATGAACTGTTTAGTTTTCTCAGGACTAATTCCATCCTACCACCCTGAGAACACTCTTAGCTCATCTAATTTTGCAAATAAAGCAGACTTCATTAAGCAGAAACCACTAGAGATCATCAGGGATCTCCAAGTAGGGGAAGGAAAGAATCTTGTCTGAAATTTATGGAGCCACCTTGTAGTTGTTATGCAACTTCAAATCATTTCTGACTTGCGGTGACCCTGAGGCAATCCTACCATGGGGTTTTCTTGGCGTGATTTGTTCAAAAAGAGTAACTTATTGCTTTCCTCCATGGTTCCCAGTCTGGTGAATAGTGAGTTAGATGAACCAGCGTTTTGACTGTATAGACTGTACAGAATGCAACTTTATATGTATGTAATTCATAATAATGCAATTAGAAGTCTTAATTTTGCCATACAGAGTAGTAGACGTTGGAACATTTTTCTGAACAATTGACTTTCATTTTACAAGTTTCTTTTGGCAAGGTAATATGTCTGTGCATGATTTTTGATTTTAAAAGAAATCAAGGCACGGCAGTAGGCTTAAAGCAACCTGCTGTCCATGTGAGCCTACAGGCCAATTCACCCTACAGTCATTTCTGGCTCCTGTTATGCTGACAGTGAGACAGAGTTGATCCATAATCAGAGAAAAAGGGAGCAAAGTCTCCAAGACACTTCAACCAACAAGTGAGGTAGACATGGAAGTCTTTATCAGGGATCAGCAAGTTTCAATTGACCTCCTCTATCCTGTTGGCCTTCCTTTGCTGTTGTAGCTGGTGCAGTGGAAGGACCAGAAAAAAAATATCAAGAGGTAAATGAACCTCATCCTAGAAACTAGGGCCATTTCCTCACTAGACTGTTATAGCGCTATTATTCCACTTGCAACATCCTATGGAATCCTGGGGTTTGCAGTTTAGGGAGGGACTGGCTGGCCCCTCCCGAAAGTGCAAACCCCAGGATTCCATAGGATTATGCAAGTGGAATAATAGTGCTATAACAGTCTAGTGCGGAAATGGCCTAGATTTCTGGAAGAGAAATATTTCAAATAAAAACTTCCATCCTAAAATATTTTTTTGCAAAATAAGTCCATTGTCATCATAGTCATCACCATTGTCATCATCACTGCTTCCACCTCTTACCACCCCATGACAATGTCATTAGTATGTTTCTTTTCCATCAAAGCAATTTTTTAAAAAAATCCTAATAAAGATAACATTTTAATGTAACACACTAACAAGAGATCATTGAAATAGTAATAGAAACAAGCTACACATTTCACATTTGTAAGTATACGCTTAGATTAAGCAATTTACTAATAATCAATGTAGAGACCCAACAAAAGACAAAACAAGCAAACAAAAAATCTAAATGAATTTCTTTTGGGACAGGAGTGGGCAAAGAGCAACCTGTGAGCTGCATGTGTCTCTCAGGGCCATTTTTTTCTCCCCAAGAGCCACATGGGTCATGTTTGGTCCAAATGCCCTGTAGGGTGTATGTGGTGGTCACATATGCCAAAGTTTTGTCTCCCCTGTAAATATTAGTCCTAGGAGTTTTTTAAAAAAGGAATTAAACAGGAAATGACTTCCAGTCACGTCTTCCTTAAAAAAGGACTCTCCTGCACCTAAGGTGGTAGTGGTGGGGGCTAAAAATATGGCAGAAATACCCCCATAATCCTGACAGGAGGCTTTTTAAAAACTTTTTCTTGTGACCGTGCAGCCTTCCAAAGTCTCCTGGGGGGGGGCGATGTAGCCTCTAGGACCCTCCCCACATTTTTCCATTCCTGCTTTATAAAAATGCTGACATTCAGTTAAAGTATTATAGTAGATGGAATGATGAAGTATTTATCTGGGATCAGGTGTACTTTGCACTACATATGGGTTGGTTTCCCCTTAGATTTTTCTTTGGCCCAGATGTAGCACAGTGTTTCTCAGGTTGCCAGTTCAAGACCATTGTAGGCTTGAGTTGCAACATGAGCAGATAATCATCCAAATAATCAAATAATCCAAGAGCTGATGTAGTGTAGTGCTTAAAGTACTGCCCTGGGACTTGAGAGTGCGAGAATGGGAGGAAGAAAGATTTGCATGCCTCTTTGAGATACCAAGGTTTTAGAACCCACATTAGCATTAAACTGTCAGTTGACTTATAGTCACTCACCATCTTTCCACTTCAGCTGCCTTAATTTTTATGAAGATAAAATAGAGAGGAAAAGAACCATGTATGGTTATTTGAGGTGGAATATAATTGTAAGCACTAAATAGGTGGGATACCCATGGAACCCATTAATGGAGGTGGAACTTATATGTAATCAGTCAACCATTAATAAAAATCCAGATTTGGGCACCCTTATTTATAATGCAAGCTAGCCAGGTGGACCTGCATCCATATACCCTCCAAAGAAGAGTGAAATATGATATTTTATAAGGTGGTGTGGGTGTGGGTGTCTGCATGTGTGCGTGTGCATGTGCTCTTGCTGGCACTGCACAAGAGTGGTCCTGCAGATGAGGAATGTGGTTTTGGATTGACCCTTAGAACTACTGGTACATGCTGCAATTAACACTAGACTTTTCTTAAACTTGACAGGACATGTGACAGTACTTTAAACTCAGTTAGGATACAGGATGGCTTTCCCATTCCATGGCTTTCACTTTCTCCACAGAGAAAGAAAGAAGTTATAGTTTCGTAAAGAACGTATTGGATATGTAATAGTGCTGCAGATTTCCAAGCATTTTTCCTAAATTTAAGTCCACAGAGTTCCTTGTGGAAAAACATGATGCTAAAACAAGCTTAAACTTATTCCGTCTGTAGTGTGGATGTTCAGTTGATGAGTAAGTAAGAATTGTGGCTACCATCCTCCCTTGCATTCAGTTGAAGTTATAATCTCTGAAACTATATCAACATTGAGATCTGATTCATCAGCTGACAGTTCAAAGTGTTCAGAATAGTTTGGAAATTGTAAAAGAAGAAAGCAAGACCAAAATTTTAATTCCTTTTGATTTCTGTGGCTTTCTTATAGAAGTGATTGCTGAAGTGCTCCCCTTTGTTTCTGTTTCACTTTGTATACGATCTCTCTCTCTCTCTCTCTCTCTCTCTCTATATATATATATATATATATGTATATGTAAAAAGAATGCATTCTTGTTAGAGGCATACTTGGTCATGCCTTTACCTAGCTTGGGTGGAGATAATGAAGGTCTCTCTTTCTGTGTGTGTATAAGCTGTTTCGTAATAGCACAATCAGATGCATGTTGTACAAAAGCACCTTCTTTTTCATTGTGGTGTTATTCATACATAGGGTACATTCATTCTTACGTTTCCTAGGTAGATGATCTTCACTTACTCCATGATGATACTTTTAATGCTAAAAAAAAACCCCGCACAAACAAAAACATACACATCTGTATTATCTTAACATAATTTTCCAAATGAAAAGCTATCAATATAAAAATAATAAAAATGCTATTTACTTACTTATATTAAAAATGTTTAACTCATTTGTGTGTAGGGTGTGGGTGTGTGTCAACAAAGCTCCTAAAACAATGCTTCTTTTGGAAGTTCAGTTTGGTTCAGTAGCAGTTGGGTTTTGTTCAATTTTTTAAAATATCAACATTGTGATAATCCGTACACAACAGACTGCATTTTATTGTCTGGTGTATGTGTAAATATGGAGAAGGTTAGTATTTAATGATACTTTCATTTAAGCATCTTACTTCTAAACATCTTTATTTGGAAATAAGTTCTGTTAATTTTAGTGAAAGGTAGTATAAGTTGTATTTTTCTTTTTTTGCAGTTTCTTGGTCCATATGTTCAAATGTTCTTTCTTTAAGAAGACCCATGCCCTTCTTTTTTACTAGAGTACAGAACTGGATATGACTACGGATCATTTTGGATGCAGTTTGATTTCTCTTTTGTTGGTTAGTCACTGGCATTTGATGATGCAGGCGTTGCTTCATTTCTTGTGAGAAGTGAAATTGGCATACAGAGGAGTGAAATCTCATTTGAGTAGGAATAGAGCACATTTCCCACACAAGAAGAGCCAGATTTAGTGCCAGATATTTTTTGTTGAGGCTGCAAAAGACCCTTTCTTGAAATCTCAGAGAGCTGATACCAGTCAGAGAGTACAGTGAACTAAATGGACCAGTGTTCTGATTCATATAAAGCAGGTTCCTTTATTTCTCTGAGACACTAGGGCTGGAAAGATTGCTTACAAATAAATGGTTGAAAAATAGGTTTATTGAGTGTAAGAAAATTTTGATAAGGAGAATGTTAGGTGAGAATCTTTGCAGTTTGGGACTTATTCTGCCCTAAAAAGACTTGTGTGTTTGTGTTTGTGTGTGTGATTTGCACAAAAAAGAACGTTTTCAGACTGAAACAAATAGTCTTTGAAACTACGGATTTCTCTGAAATAAAAACAGTGTTCTCACACTAAGAGGGGAAAATGGTAAAATCATACAATCTTTTCTGTGAGAACTAAAATTACAAATTTATATCCCTTTGAGACAGAAGTTTTGTAAGCATGTTATGCTTACACTCATGCTTACAAGCCTTGCAAGCGTATAACCTTCTGTGAATAGCCTTCTTCCTTCACTTTCCCCATGCACTCTCCCCTTAAAACAACAACAAAAACTCAGCATTCATTTCTGAGTGTAGCTTGGGAAGTGGACCCTGCTGTCTTTCTCTCTTCCTGATGTACTGGTGCTTCCTGGCACATATCCATGCACTCTTTTGGAAAATACTCCATATATTTGCTATCATTTAAATGTTTATTTCCAAATAAATAAATGTTGGACACAAGGTGAGTTCTAGTAAGAACTTTTCATGAGATGCTTGGAAATATGACAGGCATTTTAAAACAGATCTCTCTAACTGTTTTTAGTCTTAGGATCTCACAATAGCACATGGTAAGGTGTTCTAAATTCAGTTTTATTTCCAAATAAGAAACAGCATTATCAACTATATAGAAGCAAACTCTAACTTGGAAGCTTGAAGGAAATACAGGAAATCTAAACTGAATTCACAAATAGGGAACAGTATAGTGTCAAGTCCGTGGTCCATTTCCATTATGTATTTGTTCACGATGATGTTCTTTATTGCAGCAACTTCTACAGCCTGTTTGCAGAGGGTCTTATGATAGAATGGCTGAAAAAATTGACTGCTTTATGTATATAGTTTCTGTTTCTAGGAAGCAGGTGACATGTTTCTTCTTACAGAATCCTGAATGAATTCTGTGCAAGGAGGATGTTACTGTTTTGCCACCTCTATTATGTTATCTGTTCCAGCACAATTACACACTAATTCAGGGCTCTTTGTGTTTGGCTAATAGCGTCTGATTCAAGGCTGTCACAGAGAATTTCTTCTTCATGAACTTCTAATGCTTCCTGCCAGTGGCCTGAGCACTTAACTGTGGAGTACATTTTTCTCTAACTAGATGCTCATCATGGGAAAATCACTAGCAGTCTATCAAGAGCTGATGCTGTCTACTAGAGATACATGTAACTAAAATCGCAATTATCAAAACTATAGAATGTTTTTTGTTTGTTAAGCTTGCTTATCCCCACAATAAATGTAGTTGTCAGCAGGATAAGTTCAAGCAACGGATAAGGTCAGAATTTCATTTAGTGACAACTTCCTCCAGAATGAACTTATGAGGTTCAATTTATTAAAGAGTCAGGAAGGATAACATCACCGAATGGCTAGCCTGATTTATTTGGGTTTGACTGCAGTATTTGAAAAGAGAGTGCCGTATTTCAAGTTTATGCTCAGAACTGTAGTTTAATGTGGCTCAAAGATTTGAGTACTGTGGGGCAGCGAGGGATGGGGTGAAA